>WWET01000781.1:398012-415649 GCA_011038615.1 Limnodynastes dumerilii | reverse complement strand
TAGATTTTAGCAAGGCTTTTGACACTGTGCCACATCGAAGACTGTTAAATAAGGTGGAAACTTTAGGACTGGACTTTAAGCTAGTTGCATGGATACAATCTTGGTTACAGGATAGACAACGAAGGGTTGTAGTAAATGGAATCTCTTCTGGGGCTGGTAAGGTAACCAGTGGAGTACCCCAGGGTTCTGTACTTGGACGAGTGCTATTTAATATCTTTATAGGTGATATTGCCTGTGGTATTGAGTGGAACATGTGCCTTTTTGCAGATGACACCAAGATATGTAACCGGGTAGAAACCCCCAAGGTGGGGTACAGAAAATGAGAGATGATCTAGGTAGACTGGAGGAATGGTCAAGAGTGTGGCAACTGCAGTTTAATGGCAAAAAATGCAAAATCATGCACTTGGGGCACAGAAACCCAAAGGCTCAATATTTCCTTAATGGCATTACATTAGAATCTACGGAGGAGGAATGGGATCTAGGAGTCATTATTTCCAGTAATTTGAAGGTAGCCAATCAATGTAACAAAGCAATGAGACAGGCAAGTCAGATGCTTGGTTGCATAGGTAGAGGAATTAGTAGCAGAAAGAGAGAAGTAGTGATGGCCCTTTATAAATCATTGGTACGCCCTCACTTAGAATACTGTGTTCAGTTCTGGAGGCCATATCTCCAGAAAGACATAAATACATTAGAGACTGTGCAAAGAAGGGCAACTAAAATGGTCCATGGCCTTTGTAACAATTCATACCAAGAAAGGCTAGAGGAACTAAACATGTATAGCTTGGAGCAGAGAAGGGAGAGGGGGGACATGATTGCAGCTTTCAAATACATCAAGGGTTGTGACCAGCTAGAGGAGGGTTTTTCTTTTCAAAAGAAAAGGTGTAATAGAACACGAGGGCATGAATATAAACTGGAGGGTGGTAGATTCAAAGGAAATGTGCGGAAAAATTACTTCACTGAAAGGGTGAGAGATAAGTGGAATAGCCTCCCATCTGAGGTGGTTGAGGCCAATAAAGTAGAACAATTTAAATTCTTTATCATCCCCCTAACTCCTGGATGCGGGGTGGTGGCGACAGGAATGACGGAATTTGCCCTGGGATGGAGACCTTGGACACAGAAGAAGGGAGACACTGATGTGGAGGAATGTGTGCGTTATTATAAGAGAATTCTGCCCAAGGAATATTTTATGACCAATTGTCCTGAAGTCTAGACGTGTAAAAGTGTAGAATTGCTCCAGAGATTGGTTAACCCTTTCCGTCTGACCATTAGATTGTGGGTGGTCTCCGGATGAAAAATTGACTTGTATCCCCAAACTCCTGCAGAAAGCTCTCCAGAAAGATGCCACAAATTGTGACCCACTGGCAACCAGTGTAATCTGAAAATATGTTTGATGAATAATTTCACCAGAGCATGAGCATTAGGAAGTCCAGGTAACGGAATGAAATGTGCCATTTTACTAAACCTGTTCACCACCACCCAAATGGTATTATGACCTTGGGAGTTAGGAAGGTCTGTAATAAAGTCCATGGAGAGATGGGTCCATGGGTATTTGGGAATGGGTAACGGAAGATATGGTCCATAAGGTGTGTTTTGTTTCTGGCACAAAGAGGAGAAGCCCGGATGAATTCTTGAGTATCCTGTAACATAGATGGCCACCATACAGATCTGGCTAAAATGTTCATGGTTTTCCGAATTCCCAAATGACCCGCCGATTTGGAGGTATGATTCTCTATCAGAACTTGTTCTCTGAGTCCCTCTGGAATAAAGAGCCGACCAGAAGAAATCTGTGCTGGAGCTTGATCCTGAGCTGTCAGGATTCTAGACTGAAGGTCTTGAGTCAATCCTGCAATAATGCGGGCCGGAGGGATCATGGGTAAGGGAGGGAGGGAGGACCATGTTGTGGTAAAAATGACCGTGATAGGGCATCCGCTCGATGATTCTTTGAACCTGGCCTGTATGTAATAACGAAGTTGAATCGTGTGAAGAAGAGAGCCCATCGAGTTTGACGAGGATTCAGGTGTTTAGCTGATTTGATGTAGGCTAGGTTTTTATGATCCGTGAGAACTGTGATGACATGAACAGATCCCTCCAACCAGTGTCTCCATTCTTCGAAAGCCATTTTAATGGCCAACAACTCTCGGTTTCCCACATCATAGTTTTTTTCTGCAGCAGAAAATTGCTTGGAGAAGTATGCACAGGGAAAATACTTGGATTCTTGCGGATCCTTTTGAGATAGAACTGCCCCTACCCCAACATCAGATGCATCTACCTCGATAATGAATGGCAGTTCCGGGTTCGGATGTCTGAGAATAGGTGCGGTAATAAAGGTGTGTTTCAAGGATTCAAAGGCTTTGACAGCTTTTTCTGGCCATTTAGAAGGATCCAACTTTTTCTCAGTTAATGCCGATATGGGAGCCATCAGGATGGAAAAAGACTTAATGAAACCCCGGAGCCATCAGGATGGAAAAAGACTTAATGAAACCCCGATAATAGTTCGAGAATCCCATGAACCACTGGATGGCCTTGAGGTCCATGGGCTGTTTCCATTCCATTATGGCTTTTACCTTCTCTGGATCCATGGCAAAACCAGAGGGAGAAATGACGTAGCCTAGGAAGATTACCTTATCAACCTCAAATTCGCATTTTTCCAGTTTGGCGAATAATTTGAATTCTCGGAGACGAGCCTAAACCAATTTGACATGTCTACGGTGTTCTTCAAGGGAGGGAGAGAAGATAAATATATCATCCAGGTAGACAACTACGAATTTCTTAAGAAAGTCTCTCAGCACATCGTTAATAAAATCCTGGAACACAGCTGGGGCATTGCATAACCCAAAGGGCATTACCAGGTACTCGTAGTGGCCTGAGTGAGTATTTAATGCGGTTTTCCATTCGTCTCCCACCCTGATCGGTACCAGATTATAAGCTCCACGGAGATCGATTTTGGAGTAAATGACCGCTCCCTTGACTTGGTTGAACAAATCTGTGATTAGTAGAAGCGGGTAGGTGTTCTTTATCGTAATGCGGTTAAGGGCTCTGTAGTCAATACATGGCCTGAGGGATCCGTCTTTTTTACCGACAAAGAAGAAACCAGCACCTACTGGAGACTTTGAAGGACGTATGAATCTCCGCTCCAAATTTTCCTTGATGTATTTATCTATGGCTGCTGATTCAGGTCGGGATAGAGAGAATAGTCTACCCTTGGGTAGCTTGGCTCTTGGAGTAAGTTCGATGGCAAAATCATAGTGCCTGTGAGTAGGTAGAACTTCGGCCGCTTGCTTGGAGAAAACATCAGCAAACTCCCTATACTGCAAGGGAATCTTCTCCACTTAGATTTGGCCTATGCGGACTGGACGGGAAATGCACGTCTTCGCAGTATTCACTCCACCGAACAATCTCCCCCAATGACCAATCAATAGATGGATTGTGAAGACAGAGCCAAGGATGCCCTAAGACCAGCTGGACCGAGGCACAATTAGTCACCAGAAATTCAATTTCTTCAGAATGGCACCAACCAATCGACATTTGAATAGGTTCAGTCCTAAGGAGGATGGGTTCTTCAGATAAAGCTTGACCGTTGAGGCCCACTGTAAAGACAGGAGCATCCAACTTCTGGACCCGAATCTTTAGTGCCTGGACCAATTCTATATCCAAGAAATTCCCAGCTGCACCGCTGTCCACAAAGGTGGAGAGCTGTTCTTCGTGATCCCTAAGGACCAGTCGGGCTGGGACCAGTAGTGAGTTTCTTGAGGAGACTAGATGTACACCCAACTGGAGCTCCTTGCCTCCCGACCGCTGTAGTTGCTTCTTTGGGCATGAGTCTGCCCGATGGGCTTTCCCTCCACAGTAAAGGCACAATCCTAGGTTCCGTCTATGGGCCTTCTCTTCCTTAGAGAGCCGGTAAGACCCAATCTGCATGGGTTCCTCTGCGGACTGAAATTCTGGCGGTGGATGAACCATAGAAAAGCTGGCGGCAGAGGCCGGTCGTCTTTGATCGCCAGACTCATAAATTCCTCCAGGGTTCGAGATGCCGGAAATTGGACAATGGCGTCCAGTAGCTGTGCGGTTCGGATCCTCGTATAGCAATCCTAGGGCTTCAAAGAAAGCATCAACTGTCTGGAGAGCTGGATCCCCCGGACGTAAACTGAACGCCCAAGCTTGCGGATCACCTTGGAGGAGGGTGATGATAACACTGACTCGCTGAGACTCAGTTCCGGAAGCGTTGGGACGAGGGAGGAAGTACATACAACAGTTTTCTTTGAAAATATGGAACTGGCTGCGATCTCCTGCGAATTTATCAGGAAGGTTGACTTTAATGTCCGACTGAGGCCCGTAGGGCCGAGATAATTTCTCCTTGATCATTCACCTTTGTGGTCAAGTTCTGGACCATCTGTCCTAGGTTGGATACCTGGGAGATGAGAGCATTGATGGCTTCGGCCATGGAGGGTTCCCCCGGGTTTTGCATGATTTGGCCGGTTATAATGTTACGACACTCCGGGTTTACCTGGTAGAGAACCGGAGTGGTCGTGCGGAAGATGGTAGACTGGAGTGGCGCCTTGGGTTTACCTCGGAGAGAACCAAGGTGGCCACAGAGAATTAAGAGGTAGTGACCGAGTGAGTTACTGGAGCCCGGAGACTCTACTATCAGGGGGTCTTCACCAGAGCCCCTGATGGTGGGGATGGATTTGGCTGCGGCCTGATAGCCTGGACGGGCCCCGTTGAACCCGACTCGGGGAAGAGAAAGGGAAACCCAGAGTGGATACCAGACAGGGGGAATGGGAGTAGTAAGGTAAGTGGGAGTAGAACCAGTCCAGAAGAGACCGAACTGCGACAGACTATGAGCAACACTAAACCCGGAACGAAGGACAGAGGAATGTTCACGAGACTGGACAAGACGCACTAGAGCTTGCGCACACACACTCACACAGCGGGACCTCTGAAGAGGTAACATAAACAGGCACTCAAGGGAAAGGTAGGTATTGCAGGGATGGTAGATACAAATGGGGATGAGAACCAGGGCAGGATACACAAGGTAACTGAGGCAGGAATCAAGGCAGGTAAGTGGGTCAAACAATAATCAATTTACTAGGCTGAAAGCACTAAGCACACAGTAAGCAGCAGGTCACAGAACTGAAGAACAGACTCTATAACCGGCGCAGATTACTGCCAGAGGTGGTCTAATAAAGGAACTGAAGCACAGTGATAGGCTGGACTCTGAACGAGGAGGCTAACTGCCGGGAGGACGCGCGCCAAGAAGACAACAGCGCGCACGTGGTTACCAAGACGCTCTAACCACGAGAGCCATCGGCTGGGGAATCCCCTGCACGCGCCGCAGGACACAAGGTAAGCGCAGCGCATACTGCCTGCCGTCACACGGCGGCTGTAACAATTGGTTGCAAAATCTGCCATTGTACCGAATGACATTACAGTCAGTGTTGCATGATTTTGGTTGTAAAAGGTCATGTCTGTTTTGTCTTAAGGCAGCATTGAATGACAACTTAATCTGCCATTTACTATAACCACGACGGATTAACCTCAACTGCAGTTGTTTTGCCTGGATCTTAAAATCTTCGAGTGAGGAGCAGTTTCTTCGCATATGAAGAAACTCCCCCCTTGGGATATTGGAAATAGTTGATGGTAAATGGGAGTTAGTTTTATGTAGTGTGCTATTGGTGGAGATCGGTTTGTGATATGTGTCTGTGGCTAAAAAGCCATCATCCGTACACTTAATGACAATATCTAAAAAGTTGATGGAATCACGATGATAGTAAGAGATACGTTTAATATTGACAGGATTGTCATTTAATAAATCTAAAAAATATTTAATCTCTTCCTGAGTGCCATCCCATATTAAAAAAATATCGTTAACATATCTGTCCAAGAGGATGACGTGGGTGGAAAATTGTTCCAGATGGTACACATACTTGCGCTCCCAACACCCCAAAAAGAGGTTAGCATACGTAGGAGCGCAAGCTGTCCCCATCGCCTTCCCGTGGGTCTTTACAAAAAAGCCACCACCAAAAGTTAAATAATTTCGTGATAGGATGAATCTCAGAAGATCCACAAGGAATTGATGGAATTCTGATTCGCCTTGTTCGCTCAGAAAATATAACACTGCACCTAGTCCCAACTCGTGGCTAATACATGTGTGAAGCGATTCGATATCGCATGTGACCAACAAAGTGTCCTGTTTGATATCGAGTCCCTCTAATTTGGTCAGGATGTCGGGGGTGTCCCTAACATAAGAGGGTAGCTCAGTAACAAAGTTACGCAAGTGGTAATCCACATAATGACTCGCTGACTCTGTAAGGAACCCCACCCCCAAAACAATGGGGCGACCCAGTGGATTTGACTCATCCTTGTGGATCTTTGGGAGGAGATAAAAGGTCGCCACCCAGAGGCGTTCAACACAAAGATAATCAAAATCAGTTTATTAATGATCCCGTTTGAAACCATCATTAATCAGCTTCTTATATTCTATAAGAAACGTTTTGGTGGGGTCAAATAAAATTTGGGTATAACAGGTTTTGTCATATAACTGTCTTACTGCCTCCTTTGTGTACATGTCTTGAGGCCAAATAACTAAATTGCCACCCTTATCTGAGATTTTTATTAGTTCTTCCCATAAATAAATTTCTTTAAGTGCTTTGGCTTCAGACTTCGTTAAGTTGTTGGGGATAGGTGTGCCAAAATTTTTTAGATACAAAGCATCCAAATCCTTTGAAACCAAGGTAAATAAAGTCTTTATGGGAGGGCAAATCGAAAAATCTGAACAGAATGTGGATTTCCTAGTTAGGGATGGAATAGGTTTTTACCTTCTTTTCAGCTGGCTCGCATTGTTCTGTTGCATTGCCACTGTGGGAATCATTCCCTGCAGGCCTGTGCACCATGCATGCCCTTCCTCCCTCTGTCTTTTATGACTTTCTAGCTGTTGAGTTACTAACAGGTCACACAGCCAATCAGAGCCATAGATGGGGATCTGGAGCCAAAGTCAGTTACAGCATTAGGTCTCCTGTACTTTTCTGCTCTAGCTGCTAGTGATTTTTCTCTCTTTGTGTACTCTCCCACTCTCTCTCTCTCTCTCACTCCAAGTGTAATTGTGTTCTGAGTCTGAGAGTGAGCGCCCTTGTCTCTGTTTAGTGTTGTTTGTCTCTGCCAGGCATTCTCCATCTTGCCTACCCAGTGTTATCACACCTTCACTGTGGGTTTCCTCCTTATGTCTACCCTGTGTTCAGGGTTGATCACTCTCACCCTTATTCTACCTTTTGGTGTTGGTGCTTTAATGTTAGATGGAAGCAATGGCTAGGGGCCGCGACCTGCGTGGGTTCTGCAGCCCAGCCTATCCCCACCATCATTGGGATCAAGTGACAACCAGATTCCTAATTAGACCACGCGCCACCCACTTTTATGTAAATTTCTTCATGCGTGCGTATGTCCTCAAGTGCGATTCACAAGTCCGTCCGTGAGGCACTTATGTGCGTATAGTCGTAACTTGCGTATATAAAGTTACTATGCATGCGCAGTTGAAACGTACCTAAAAATACGCACGCAACTGGCATCAAAAACGGTTCTCTGAATCCGGCCCTAGATCTTTTTTTAAGTACTTAATTCGTCATTTAGTTACTAACAGAAGTTGTCATTCATCTTAACACTTGGTCTGATCACTCAATTTTGGGAACTGTATACAACATTTTTGAAAATAAGTCTGGCAGATCACAGTGGAGGTTGAATGAGACAATACTAAAATGCCCCAATTCCAATCTCTTATTTCTGACAAATTAAAAGTCATTTGAGACAAATTTGATAAAGACCTGGGAAACCATAAGGGAATCTGGCATATGATCCAGTACAGATAAGTATAATTTTTAAATAATATTATCAAAAACTCTATAATCGTAGGACTCTGGGAAACCCAGTTATCTTTCTTTGATTAGGCTACCTAGGATAGATGCCACTTCTGCACATATGCATAGTAGAGATAGTATTGATGAGGAGGTAAAGGTGGCATTGGGAACTCAGAAACCATCCAAGGCCCCCAGCCCAGACTATCTGGCTATGGCTCATTACAGTGTATTCTCTCTACATTTAATTTCGCATAGGACTATTCTCTCTAATTTTTCATGTCCATAAAGTTCACCCAGACTCTACCGGATTCAGAATTGTGTTTATCCCCAAACCTGGGGAATAAATCCATGGGTGATTTTTTATTTTATTATGTTTGCATTTGTTACCTACATGTTATATTGTGATCATCCAACATATATTTGTGTATCTGTTTATAATTACCCGTTAAGTGCTCAGCTCATTGTTTTAATGCATAACCATATCTCTATGTTCTCTCATGGATGTCACAACTTGAACCTTTAAATATAAAATAAAAGATTACAAAAAAATTCAAAATGTGTATAGTGTCTTTTACAACATATTTTGGAAAATAATAATCTACAAAAGTAGATAAATTATAAGTAAGTTTTCCAGTCCCAGAAATACTGTAAAAGGATGCTTAGGTGGAGAAAGATTTGTGCACTTTTGGAAGTGGTAGAATGATCTATAAACAAAAATTTGAAATATTTCTCTAGTAAAGTTCCCCTCCACATGGGCTCACTCTAGAAGACCTCTGATTTCTTTATTATAGGATTCAGTAGGATCAATTTTCAATCTAACATAGAATAAATTATCGTTGTCTATATGATTCTCAATGGTATTTGTGGAAACCGAGTTAAAACATCGTCATTTAACTTAAAATAAGAATTAATCTTTGCAAAGGAATGTGAACAAAGAACCCAGGAAAAGTGCGGGAAAATGTGAACGCGGATTTAGGCAACTATGCGCATGCATTGAAGTGCGTGTGCGTACTTTCGCGGGCTTTTCTTACTTTCGATATTATACTTTAATAAACATACTGACATACATATTTTCATTTAGGACTTGATCATGTTTAATGTCTGTATGCGTTCCTATTTATTAAAACTGCTTTATATTTGCAGATAGTTCATTCAGCTAATTGTCGCCGATCAACAAATGATTGTCTTAATTATATGGTGTTTAGACTCGTAGTGTAGAAAATGATATTGTATTAGTGATGCTATTTTCCGCTAAAAGATCGCATAAAGCGATCGCAAGTTATAGGCATTAATAAGTTATGATGTGATAATTGTTTGTTTATAATTATGCTGATGAACCTCTAGTGTGGAGACAATGAAAGACCACAAGACCAATGACAAGCTAAGGATCCAGGATGGTCGTGAGATCTCTCCAATCAAGATGTGTTCGGTTACCCTTTTGATCTTTACTGATAAAAGAACTCTGCCTGGGCGTTGGGCCCCAGAAGGCATCTGCATTGAAGTCTCGCCAGTGACTGGTCTGCGCTGCTGCTATCGGGAGACCGACACTTTTGGTTAACTCTTCCCCTGCTGAATATAAACTCTTTCCCGGCTGATATAAACACACTTTTGTGGGTTGGACCGCATCTTCGACTCGATTGGTATTTTCAGGTATAATTGCGAATTATCGCACTGTATACTTTTAGGGTACACTGACTCAACATATTTAATACTGTCCATCATCACTACCCTACCTCCCTATCTACCATGTGTAAAATGATTGTGGTAAACACGTTAATGCTTTAAGTTGACACCTTTTCAAATTCCTTCATTTTCATCTTCTTTATCCTGAAGCCAGACACATCTACTTAAATTCATTTAACATATTATTATAGGTCTGTATGGCTGCACTGTTGAAATGGATAAAAATCTGATTGTAATATACATTTATATCTATTTTATATAGAACTTTGTTCATTAACATCAAATACTGGGGCTTGCTCTGAGTTGGAATTTTATTCCATTTTACCCTCCAAATATAAGGTCTCCATGTTGAATAGACATTCCCTTTCATCTCCATCCAACATTATGCTTTCCAGATCTGTATCATATTTATTGACCTTCTCTAAACTAAAATACTTTTTTGCTTTTCTACAGAGAGCATGGACATATCTATTCAACTCCATAAAAAGATATTAACCAAATAATTTTGGGGTTTGGACCGTGTTTGTGTCCTTTTCAAAATAAAGTAATTTGAGCTCTATTTAAAAAAAAATGTTGAGAACTTAATCACACTCGTATCTTTTATTTTCTTATTGCCCTCCCCCTGACACCCTCCTTGAGCCTCTGTTCCTATTAAACGCTTGGCAGTGCCCAAGTAGAGAGACTCATAGGGATTTGGATGGGCTGCTGGCTGGGCACAGATCTCTCTATTGACCCTGCGTTAAAAAAAAAAGAGTTAATTTTTTTTTCCATACTTTACCAACTGCTGAGTTTGCTGTATCTTCACAATTGGTGAACTAGTAATCCTCTAGTCATCATTTGATTTTTTTTTTTGTCAATTAGAAACAAAACTCTTGATAATAGATTTTCAAGAAAATAAATTTATTTATTTCTTAAAGAAAATAAGAGAACACAGATATAACAATGAGGAACATCAAATATAAATTGAAATATACATTTTAATGGCTTATGGTTGGTGTAACCAGTAAAGTACCAAACTGACATTTGGAAATTGAGGTATTTAGCTATATTTGGCTAGAAAACCTTTAATAGCGTAAGAGAATTTATTTAAAAAAAAAATGCAATATATACTTTCTATGATGAACTATGCAATAGAAATGCCCAAGAGGTTGTTTTTTTTTGCTTGTCTTTAATACTATTTCTAACAGCTTTCCTTTCTTGAAGTCACTGATATTTTTGTTTATTTTCTTGATGGCCTGCAGAGGAAACGCATAGAAATTTATCCACAGTAACCGATGGGGCTGAATAAAATATTAAGAAATATTAAGAAAAATAGGATTGGATCCTTGGGGATTTTGCAGGCAGCATATGTTTGAGGAGTGTGAGCGAATGGCCCTATTTCGATAGAGCTGTTCACTCCCAGTCAGTTCCGAACTGGCTGGGATATCGATTGCTTATGCCTCGATGAGGCATAGCAATCGATCCCCGGCGCACCAAACACAGGGCTCCGAACGGTAAGCAACCCCACTCCCCAACCCACCCCACCCCGCAGCCTAACCCTAAGTCATCGGGAAAGGGTTCCTCACCTCTCCAGTGGTGTGGTCTGGCAGCGGCTCTTCTGAAAATGAATGGGTGAGCATGCGAATCGCATACTCACCCATTCATAAAAAATATAATACTGCAGTATTTCACAATCGAATAAGGGACAGCCGAAAAAGGAAGTTTCAGCTGTCCCTCTTTCACAATGTGAAGTATTGTTGAGGGGACACACAACGATGTTCGAGCACCGCAGTTCGAGACATATCTGAATCCTCTGAGTTCCAACCTGGTATCATTTCTAATAGCGGGAACAGGAACTTGGCATCAAATTCCCGATGCGACTGCGCTTGGAACGCCGAGCACAGTGGCATAGTAATTCTGGATCCAGTCTAAAGATGCTACACATTTTAAGACAGTAACATTTTGGCACAATAAAAGTTATTTATACATAATCATCATAGTACTGTACATAATCATCAGTACTGCACATTTGTTTAGAGGATAACCCTAGAGGATAACCCTACCATCACCCTACTTGGTGTCCCATGCAGATCAGCAGTCCATACAACCGCTGATCCACATGGAGCACTGTAAAATTTATATGCTCCTGCCAGTCCACCTTACAGAGGTTAGATGGGCAGAAGGGATGGGCTGCCCTGTTTGACAAATATCCAGGCATATGGAACTAAATTCCGTATGCCTGGAGATCCATTGCATAACACTGCTAGAGCATGACCCAACTGCTGCAAACAACTTCCAGAAGTAGGGTGATGTTTAAAACTATGAATCTGGCCCTTAGTGTTTAATTTTTAGTTAACCTTTGGTGCCATAGGCAGCGACCTGAAACTACCTAATGGTGGGGTTGGCCCTGGTATTGTAGGGTTAACATGCTCTCATTCTGTGGATTTGCAATGCATATGTAACACATAATAATGTGTAACACATTCAATTTACATACATACACACACACACACACACACACACACACACACAGTTTTCCAGTGTTTGTTAAGAAAGAGGGGTGGAATTAAATAAGTGCAAATAGCGTCCCAAAAGGATTTTAATTAAAGAAATGAATTAAAATATCACATATTTAACAAACTTTTCTCTAAGATAATGGATGATACTGTTTTTACATTGGGTATTCAAATGCGGTATTTGGCTAGCCACAGGCGAAGCTACAGGTAGTTTTCAAAATGATACAGAAAATTGTTAATTATGTGTAATTTTCTCCTTAATCTGAACATTTTTGAAAGGTGAAAAGGTAAACAAAAAATGTTATTTCATTTGTAATTTTCTGGGAAAATGTGCAACTAGTTAATTGCAACAAAAACAGCCACCTAGTCATTTCAATTGAATAGATGCATTAGTGTCCAGCGATAATAATATTCATTACTGTATAACACTAAATAATACAGTTGCAAGACAATTTAGAAAAACATTAATAGCTTTTTACCACTTATCATACATATATAATTTCTATAATAGTTTTAATGCTGGCTGAATTGTCAGTTACTTCTTATATATAAATATACATAGCTTACCCTATTGTACCACTTTACACGGTACTAAATGCTAATTAACCTGATATACTTAAAGCATCATTCTCATTTTTTATAATGCATATCCAATATCGGCATAGTAGTACCTGGTATTCCATATGTTTATCAACTACAAATCCCATGATGCTCCTGCATGGTGGCAGTAAAGCGCCAATTAAAGCGCACTTTTCCCCCAATATTGGGCTGCCTAATGATTATTGTACTAAAGTAGGAACTAGAAACATGGCTGAGGCACTTCATGAATGCTATTCTTGAGGCATAGGTGAATTAACAAGCTACAAAATGGCTTCCTCCGATGTGTGTAATTACAGGTGCACTTTAAGTTGTTAAGTGCTGTTGGGAATTGTAGTAGTGAGAAGCATTTATTTACAATCCATATAAACTGTATTTACTCTTCCATTGAATCACTGCAACTACATCACACCTATGCTTAATACTGGGGGACTGACCCAAAGTTAGGAGTAACTGCTCAAAAAGGCTCAAAAGATGTTGCTAATTTAGAGTTGATCTACAAAACATCACCTATCTGCCCATTCCGTTTGCATGTTTTAGTCATGGTTGCCGACTCTCCCCGAATATCCTGGAGACTCCCAAAAGTTGCGACGTTCTCCCGGGAGAGTCGGGAAAATCTCCAGCATGCCCCGACACCCAAACAATCACCAGTGTAATCCCTAGTAACGGGCGGAACTTGATGACTATCTAAGTCCCGCCCACCCCCTTAACACCTGAGATCACACGGGTGGTTGACAGGGGGCTTAAAGAGCAATATGCATAAATTGCGTCATTAAGCCCTGCCACCTCGCAGTAATCTATGGCTTCCCTCAAGGAGCTTTCAAAAGTCGGCAACCCTGGTTTTAGTTACATTTTTTGCAGTAACCAGATCAGGGTTTTCCGTCTTTTAAAAACTTCCCTCTGGGAGATTCCAGAGGGAAGCCATAGATGCATGCAGGGGGAAGGGCTTAACAAAATTTATGCAAATCGTGTCATTAAGTCTCGCCCTTTGACTATCAATTACCCTTTTCATAGGGATGGGGGTGGGGCTTGATGACGGAATTTGCGTCAAGTCCCTCCCTGTCCCTAGCAACACTAGGGACAGGGTGTTGCCAGGCAGGGGGGCAGGACTTGAGGCAATGGTTTCATGGAAACCACGAGCCTCAAGTCCCTTGCTGGAGATACCGGGAGAACCGTCTGGATTCCGGGAGAGTCAGCAACTATGATCAAGGTGTAAATTTGCTATTTTTATGCGGTTACAACAATTGATCAGCCTTATCTAGTATCTACATGAAGAGTGTACATGTAAATAACCTTTACATATCTTAAACCTTTCCCAAAATAGCAGGAACGGAAAAAGGAATTATGCCTAAGCTTCTTTTTTCTTACAACTAAAATATATTATGAAAAACATGTAACAACCAGCCCGTCGCCAGTAATCAGGTGAGCTGGCGGAGATTGCTTCATTGCCTCGTTTGTTTTCACTTACTCCAGGCGCAAACAGAGGTGGCTATTGGGACCGAAAGGGTCCAACTCCCACCCTTATTTGCATTCTATTAATAGTGTTAGAGGTGGGGCATGCCAACGGGTAACTAGCTTTACCTGAAAATATTGACTCATGTATCAAGTGTATCAAAAGTACAAATTGTGCAAAGAGATGAAGGCTAAACTATCCATCTCAATTTAATGTTTAACAAAATGCATTCACTAAACATTCCAATGCACGGTGGGAGGGGTGTATATCAATCAGTAATGAGCCATTTGCCCCCAAAATGCTTTTCAACGCAGAGTACACATATTCCTTATGTCCCAGATGAGAATCTGGGAGATGAGAATCGCTCTGTTCTCCGCCACCACAGACCATGACAAGACGCATCACACTGCACCAATTCTGCACCTCTCTGGCTATTTAAATACCCCTTTGTCTTATTTATACTTCTACACTACACTGTACTACAGTATACTATAGTACTATTACATTACCAATCTAATAACAAAAAATTAAGTATTTTATTAGGCTTACATTGCCTAAGGTAGGTAGGCTGTAAGAATAATGTTGATATTTACCATTTATCCCTGGTTTGTTTCTACAGGCTGCTAATTATGATTTATAATGTTGCAAAGTGCCATGCATTACCATGGTAACCCCAGTTATATTGAACAATAGGAAGTAAACAGAGAGGTTTCAGAACACCCCTCTGAGCTCACCTTTTTCTTTTCACGTGACATATAGACAGATGTGAGCTTGCATCTGTGTAACCGGGAGACACATTTTGCAACCTATAGAAGGACTTTGGAAAAGAGAACAGCCAAGAAATCTGTCACATACTTTTAAAGACATGGGGCCTGATCCAGAGCAACGCTCGCAAGCGAGCGTACGACGAGCGTATGCGAATTTTCGGCAAAAAATTCGCAATGCGCATGCCCAGTATGACAGCTTCCGGTCGCTTGAGCGTCATGAGCGAATAGCGGGCGTATCGTTAGCGTATTTTTCGCTCGCTGGGCGTATTTTTTTTACGATGGTCGGCTGGGCGCCCGTTTTACTACAGGGAGGCGGGGATAGCCATTTAAATTGTACAGTATGGGCGTGCTAAGCGTATTTTCTCAGCGTATTTTCTGCGAATTTTCGTACGGCCGACGGTCGTACCCAGTGTAGGGTATAGCCGCCGTAAGCAGGGACTTTACTATGGGAGTGCTAGGGGCGTGTAGGTTGATACGCCCGAGCGTACGTTCGCATTCGCCCGTCGTGCGAATTTTCGTAGCGCTGGATCAGGCCCATGGAGCCAGATTTACTAAGCTGCCGGTTTGGAAAAGTGGAGATGTCGCCCATAGCTATCAATCACAGTCTAGTTGACATAGTATATAATAGAAAAGTGAGAAATAGAATCTGATTGGTTGCCATGGGTAACATCTTCACATTTCCAAACCCCCAGCTTAATAAATAAGGCCCATGAGCTTTTTATAATGAGAGTGCTGTTTTAAATGGCTTAGCAAACATGCAATAAGAAACTATTTTGTAACTTATATCTTTATTGTGAATATGATTTGCAAATCTAGTTATTTTTTCCTGCTGTTTTCAGTTGAAAACAAATAAGTGCAATCTGATATTCTATAGGCAGTAACTAGGAGAAGTGGGCATGGGAGAGGCCTTACTTTACTATAAACTATTAAAAGGCATCTACAGATGATACACTTATCCATCATATAAATACAAAGGTTTATTCTGTCAGAGGGTAGCAGAACAGTTAATTGCAATGATTTGCAAGTCATCACCTTAGAAGCGGAGATGAAAGAAACTCTTCAAAAATGTCAACAATTCTATTCCAGTATGAAACACAAACAGGTTCTGAGACCCCAGCAGTGTGAGAACCCATTATCTTCCTGGTAATCCAAAACTTGTGTCCTCTTCATCATTTTTGTACCACTTAGTGGCTTTATTTGATAAATGGGCCACAGAAGAGATACAGGTTAGACTAAAGGCATCTGGCATTGTTTCACTGAAAAGCTTTTTAAATGTTACTTATTTAATACGAAAATATGAATTTTTATATTTTTAGTCTGTAGAGTCTATATACATACCACACAGTGATTAATTGTCATATTTTAGCCTCTTGGATGTAAAAAAAAAAAAAAAGATACCATTTAGAAATGTACTCCATAGACTTTTTGGGCACTTTGATGAGTGATTCAGAGACTGAATAAACATTGGCTGCATTTGCAGAATGGTCATGTGACACAGCTTACAAAACAGGCAGCCTTACACAACATAAATCACGGTTTAACGTTGACATAGATAAAATATATCAGCTCCAAGTTAATGTTTTTTAGCTACAAAAAATTACGCTGCTCTGCGCCCATATTTTTTATTATTCCTCCCCAAGATCAATCACTTGCATATTGTATGATGTTATGCACATACTATCTGTGTTTCTATGTCAATGACCAAGGTGATTCAACACATAAAGGGATTATTCCCTTTTATAAACATGCATTTTATATGGTAACTTAGTATAAAGACAACTCTATATAACTGTTCACAGCTATAAAACCAGACGTTTAAATCTTGCATCAAGACATACCGACAGCTCTTTGTTATGGAGGCTGTTAACAGATCCTGATTTAGGGGTCGGGCCATCCCTGGGCGCAATATAAATGGCCGTCCCTACTTCCTGCCATGATGTCATGCTGTCCATGTGGGAGACAGGTCACTAAGGCTCCACAAATAGTTCCGACACTGAGCTCTACCCATGGGCATTAGTGTCACTCAGGGTCTGGTTTGTCCATCTGGTTAACAGCTGTTTCTGGCAATAGCGGCCCTTACAGGATGCATTACCCCTAGGCTCATAGCTAATGGGAAATCCATCATTTCCAGTCAACATGATTGCAACGGAAGTCATATACAAATAACAACAGCAGCCCCAGTGTAGGCCACTGTAGAGACCAAAACGAAATAGCTAGTGTTGTCCAAAGATGGAAAATCAAAAAAACATGAAACTACTACATGATGTTTAGCTGATGATGAGCTGTAGATTTAAGGGGTTGCCTAAACCTGACCAGTGTCACATGATGATATCTAACATAAAAAAAAAAACAGGCTAACCTATGCTACAATTTATTAAAGAAATAAAATAATTTGATAAACATTCTGGCATTTTCTGTTGCTTTTTTTTTTACATTGAATATATTAGTTTAGGCTTTACACGATAAAACACATATAAAAGCTTGTAGGCAATGTTTTTTGGTTAAGTACAATTTCGATAAGAAACACATATTTTTTTATAACATGACTTTGTTCACTTGATCTGTGGACATGTAGCCACATGGCGTAACAAATTCCTTGCCTGGTGGAGCAGTAGTGTTAAGCATGAGGTGTTGTGGAAAGTTTACCACGTGAACAGAGGTATATTCAGCCACAGGCGTCTCGTAACTTGAAGCTTTGTCTGCGGCATGAGAATTCATGGTGGCAACCATAAGGCTTTCTGGCGTGAAGTAACTATCTGCGTTGGGACTCTGCTGGACATTTGGTGAGGCCTCTGTAG
>WWET01000781.1:382711-397989 GCA_011038615.1 Limnodynastes dumerilii | reverse complement strand
ATTCACAGCACAGAATGCCGTCACTGCCGCCTCACAGATATAAGAATTGTCCACGGTGGGGCTCGTTGGATGCTGAATTGTTGGTTCTCTACATTCTTCATTTTCCACCCTCAATCTTTTCCCGGGAGAAAGAAGAAGTCTTCCTGCTGGTGTAATATCACTCACAAGAGCATAGAAATCAATGTTTGGCTTGGAACCCACTCCGTTTAGTTGGGTTGCTGTAGTAATGTGTGGGGTTTCGTTGCAGAGTAATGGACATACTTCAGCCTCTTCTGGCTTTGTGCTTATTTTTTCTGCATTTGGCATTTGAGAATTCATAGGTGAGCCTCCATTCTTTGATTTTTCAGTAAGGCACAGAAGATTCGCTTGGTTGTCTTTTGTACTTTGCAATTGTCCCATATCCGAGGTTCCATCGCACGTGTCGCTGTTACTGAAATCTGTTTCGGGAATATCAGGTTCACAACAACTGGCTCGGCCAGAGTCGTCGTCTTTTACACCTAGGCAGTTGTGGGCCTTGGGGTATTCCTCCCCCAAAAGACGGTCAGTATCTGCACCTTCGTTCTTCTCATCCTGATCATCAAGGTCCAGTTCAATAAACTCAACCCATGGGTCATCAATGCACAGCTGTTGCTTGTAGTTTTCATGGCTGGCCAGTATAGAACTGACTTCATCTAGCTTCCCTTTCTGTACAACAGAATAAATCACATAATGAGTATGTAATGTGTAAATGGCGATGAACACCACAATTAAAAAATTTTTTCATGGCTGGCCAGTATAATACTGACTTCATCTAGCTTCCCTTTCTGTACAATATAATAAATCACTTAAGCAAGATGTAATGTGCAAATGGTGATATACAGGACAATTAAACCATTACTATTGACACTTAATACTTTCTCAATATAGAACAAGGGGAGAATTTGCAAACACTTTGTGCTTTACAATGGTTGGTACCTTCACATCCGCCGTTACAGATAAATACACAGATTGGGCCAGATCCAGAGCTTCGTTTCCATTACGTTTCAAGACGTAGCGTATTTACACTAGTGTATTTACTATGCACTCCCCTTGCTCGTTTGTACTTTGGGCGTTTTACGTTTCCTGAACCCTACCATAACTTTACGCTGCGTAAGTACTGAAGTACGTACATTCTACATGCTTAAGCACGCCCAGATTGTATGATTTAAATGCCTCACCCTGCCTCCGAAGCATAAGTATGGGTGTCGTATGTTTGGCATGCCCCTACATTTGTAGTTACGCGGTTGATATGAGGCTGGTACATACGTTCCGAGTTACGTGGCGTAACATCTGCTACGCGAATGCGCAGTACATACAAAACAGCGTTTTTACGTCAGCGGCTAGTGTACTTGGTTCTGGATCTACCCCCATTATGTGCAAGGATAAAGTTATAAGAATATATGAGTGCTTTTATTCACAATGGCAGATACAAGATTTAAACCGATATTTAGACCATCTTGACAAGGGGCAAATTTTTCACATGTTTTAGCAGTATAATATTATCCTGTACACATGTATTCCTTAAAGTTCTATAATAGAGCACAACATTAGATCTTATTCATTCCCATTTTTATTATAACACACAAACTTAAAGTTAAAAAAAAACTTCATGCCAACAATTTTCACATTAACAAATGAATCCCTCAAATTAACAGTTTTTGTTCCACAAGTAATCTTGAATCCCCAGTCAAATATGAAACAACAAATAACAAACAACAAATAAGTTTCTCATAAGATTCATATCACACTTACTTGTAGTAAAACAGGATCAATCCCTATGATCTTTGGAACAGGCACCGGTGGAAGAATCAACATCTTCAACCTGCAAGACAAACAGAGAAATTAAGTTCTTCAGCATACATAAAAATGATGCACACTCTGCAACAGGGAAGACAGGTGGCTCTAAGACAAGGGCACCATTAGACGTTTGGATGGAGAGTGTGGCAATCTCCGCCACGTTCCCCCATCCGGCCCTTGGCAGCTGTGAGATAACTGGATGCCTTAGGCCCCCCTCCCCTGTCTTCCGGGCCCCGTAGCAGCCCCACCCCGTTCACTCATGGTAATTACACCACTGCCCTCAGAGATATCATCTGTGACCCCCAGCACCTTTCTCCATTGAGGTTTCAAATGACAGATAAATGTTTCTTGTTTGAGATTATATTCATCATTTACCCCAGCCACTAAGCCTACCTTCTAACCACATGCACTATGGTCCAAATTACTCAGCAGCCAATGAAACACAAAGAGAACATACAAAGTTATATATATATATATATATATATATATATATATTCTCCCATCATCAAATATGGGCACAGCTTATCAAGAAATTTCCAACTGAAACAAACACTTACCTTTTCTTTTTACAGAATATGATAAAGGTCAGAACCAGTACAACCCCAAGTAATACGAAGATAAAGAACAGAGGCCACATCAATGGTGGATCTACAACAAAAACAAGAGCAAGTATGAGTGTGAGTGTGCATACATGGGTGTCAGAGGGCTTGGGTGCAGTTATGCAGAGAACCTTTATTTGGCGTCAAAAATAATTCTATGATGCGTGAAAATGGTTACATAGCTGCACAAGAAGTGAATAATGTCAGTTTGCCATCAATTATTACATTACATCTTGAATATTTAGTACACATACTGTGTAGAACAAGGAAGTGATCTGTGCCATGACAATACAATTAATGGAGATGATGTTGATGATGATTATTTTTAGCAGTTCCTAGTTTGACAAAAGAATTTATGTCTACACATACACAGGACCTGATCCAGAGCTGTGCTTCATGTGGAAACATTGTGCTAGTACATTGTTCCCAAAAGCCAAGAATTTGGGAAATAATGGTATTGCCATGTATGGGTTCAAGAAGGAGGGCCGTATTGACAGATCCGTTAGTTCTAGGTACGCAATTATACGCACGCACGTTGCAAGCCAACACCCATGACACTCCCCTCACACGGACGGGTTTTCGTAGCCTTCCGCCACCACAGAGCACCCTTATCTTTACGTTTGCATTTCCATGCGTATAATACTTACGTACGTGCGTATGTAGCTAACCGCGCCCTCAAATGGTCATTTAAATGCCTCCCCCCGCCCACTTTGACGTAACTTTGTCTGTACGGATTTCAACCATGCCCCACCCCAGCCCACCCCACGTATGTCCCCAAGTGCAATTCACAAGTACGTGCCTAATGGACTTCCGTGCGTAAATTTAGCGTAAAAAAAAGTTACTACACATGTGAAGTTACTCCGATCCTAATAATACGCACGGAACTGTGTGTAAAAATGGATCTGTGAATACGGTACAGAATGTTTCCTATTGTGAAGTTAAATGAAAAATTGTTGTGTAGTTTGTATTGCATTTTTTGGATCAACCCATGTAGTTGGTAGGTTGCAATTAATGGACTCGTTGTAAATAGAAATAATTATGTTAAGATCAAAATAATGGAACAACACAAGATATCTTATTTAATAACAGTGTGAGCTGATCAAGTAACCCATGGGAACCAATCACATATTAGCTTAGTTTGACTACCCTACTGAAAAGCTGCTCACTGATAGGCTGATATGGATTACAGCATATAACTGTTCTTGGCGCCATGGCTCGGATCCGGAAATCCTATTATACCTCCAGTTGTCCAATTTTTTGTTCAATTCAATACGATACGATAGTGGTCACTTTTTCATTCCAACCCATGCAGACTTAAAAGGATTAACACTTCAGACAGTTGGGCTGGGTAGCAATGGCAAGTGGGTGTTCCCTCTTATGCTGGCCATACCCTGGAACAATTATTGGTCCCATCAGTGGCATAATTATAGGAACGCAAAGGGTGCAGCTGCTATGAGGTCTGGAGGACAGGGGAGACCTCTGGAAGCCGCTCCCCCTGCGCTGTAAGCAAGCTGTCAGAACCTGACAGCATAAAACAGCGCTTGGCGCTCCATGTATAAGCGCATGTATTTATAGCACTGTAGCGTCTCATACATGGAGGTCTGCCCCAAGCTCCCCCATCCAGACATGGGTCCTGTCTCCTTGTTATGGGGCCTGAATCTGTCCCCTTGTGCCACTGGCTCCCATCATCCAATTATCAGGAGATCGGACCATTAATCAATGTATTGTGTTTTTCCTAACAACAACAAAATTGTCCTCTGATGCTTCCTAAAACATATCAGACCCAAGGTACCGATATCGTGTAGTGCGTGGGCATTTTCCAATCATCAGACCCTGCACCTTCACTTCCATCTCCGTACAGATAGGGAAATCTCTCTACAGTCAGACAGAGATGCAGAGCTTCCCCTACTTTATTGTTGCTGTACATACCCTTCATTTTGGAGTCAGTGAGATGGGGAAACTGGCCAGGAGGTTTAGGTTCCACACATTGGGGGCGGATCTCCACTGGATTGACAGTCAACACAGGCCTCCTGTCAATCTTGGCAGCCAGTCCTCATCATCCTCAATTATTGGTCACTGCAGGAAAGGTGTGTGACACCATTATCAGTCACTGCAGGAAAGGTGTGTGACACTGATTATCAGTCACTGCAGGAAAGGGGTGTGACACTGATTATCGGTCACTGCAGGAAAGGTGTGTGACACTGTTTATCGGTCACTGAAGGAATGGTGTGTGACACTGATTATCAGTCACTGCAGGAAAGGTGTGTGACACTGATTATTGGTCACTGCAGGAATGGTGTGTGACACTGATTATTGGTCACTGCAGGAAAGGTGTGTGACACTGATTATTGGTCACTGCAGGAAAGGTGTGTGACACTGATTATCAGTCACTGCAGGAAAGGTGTGTGACACTGATTATCAGTCACTGCAGGAAAGGTGTGTGACACTGATTATCGGACACCTTGCCCTAGTGTAAAATAATCCTGTTCATTGTGTCACTTGCTGCTGTGTAGATAAAGTGTAGATGTTTTTTCTTCTTTTATTTTGCCCAAAGATTTGATCACAGTAAAATCTGATTTTACTCAATCTGGCCCCATGTTATTATATGAGTCACAGGTTTTATATTTCAGCAGCTCATCCCATGTGTAATTAATATAAACATTTTCATTAAAAACAGGTTCATGCTGTTCTTACCTAGTGATACAAAAAGGGGGATCACTAATACATCGCTGTATTCTCCAAAGTGTTCATTTCCCCGCTGTCTGCACCGCACCCTGACCCAATACTCCTCGTCTGTCTTCAGACCGTACAGCGGCAGATACCAGCTGGACACTACATCATACTAAGACACACAAAGAAGCGCATTGTAAACAGCTGAAATAGATCAAAGTGTGTGCAAGGTAAGAGCTGACAGTGTGTAGGCCATCTCATACAAAGCAGTAAGTATACACATTGGGCCTGATCCAGACCTACACTCATGAAACGCTCATGTGCATAGCGTATTTACGCCAGCGTATCTACGATGAACTCCCCTTGACGCTCACTTGATCGTACTTAGTTTTGCCTTCTTACACCCTGATCGTAACCGCGGGGCGTCCGTAAGCTCATTGCGTAGTTACGATGCTTTGCACGCCCATACTGTATGATTTAAAGGCCTCACCCCGCCCTCTGTGCGCATTTACGGGTTTCGTATGGCAGGCACGCCCCCTCAACCGTATTTACGAAGGTGTTACGATCGAGGCTCATACGCTCAGAGGGCCTGATTCAGAGATCCGGAACTAACGATAGTTCCGTGCGTATATTTAGGGTCGGATCGATTTTGCATCAACTGCGCATGCGTAGTAATAGTGCAACGCCATGTACGTTGAAGTTAAGGTCGGACTTGTGAATTGGGCAGAGACTAATGCGACCCTAAGTGTGGCGGAAATATATGGACCTAAGAATTTGCATAGAAATGGGCGGGGGGAGGCATTGAGATGAGGGAAAGTGGGCGCGCTTACAGAGTTAGGGCCCTAAAAATACGCAACTAATGCACATACAGTCGGAAGTGAGTGCGGCCAGTTAGGGCAAGTCTATGGAGGTGGAAGTTTAGGTCTGGCCGGAGGATGCGAGGGGAGTGACTGTTTATTCTGGTGGGTGTAACCTGTTCCGACCTGCCACTTAGATGCGTATATTTGCGGCCCGATCGCCGACGGATCTCTGAATCAGGCCCAGAATTCCGGAGCGTAACATGAACGTAATATCTGCCCCGTGCATGCGCAGTAAGTGCAAATGGTCGTTTTTACGCTTACACCCGTCGTAAAGACGCACCCAAGCGTAGGTCTGGATTAGGCCCCTTGGGTCTGATCCAGATTTAAGATTTTATTTCGTATGCAAGTGTAACTAAGTTACGCATATTAGAGTAAAATGCACAGTACAATGCTTATAGAATGTATGGAGTGTTGTCAAACCCTGATGTACAGTAACCAGTCACGTGCAGTCAGAGTTCAGATGTGTAAAAGCTGCTGCATGTATGCGCAGTGCAATGGCACAGCCTGGCTTACGCAAGCCGCAACAATGCAAGTCCGAATCCACCCTAACACTATAATATACTAATTGGTGAGTGGCCCCTTCTTCTCCACATGCCTGATCAATGTCTGTCTCACAATAATGTCTGTGCTACACTTTTACATTATAACATCACTAACATTAACAACTGATAAGCAAGTACTCACTGGCTTCCACTCTGTTTTATTTGCAGCTTTTATTTCCACTGCATATTCCAGAGATAACCAGCCACTTTTAACATCAGCTGAGGCTGGAGGCTTCCATGTTAACTGGATGTCCATCCTTAGACGAGTCTCACTGACATTGAGAACAGTCCAGTTCAGAGAAATGGGGGGATCTGGTCGCACTGTACAAAACCAAACCAAAGTTTAATATCCATAGAAAAAGGAGAAACAATTTGTATTCAATTTTTTAAAATAGTAATAACCTTTAGTTTGCAAACAATTACGCCACGTAGCATGTAGACACACTGCACATAGTGTACACTGTGCCGTTCTGAGTCCCCGCTGCAATCTACTTCATTACAAAGTAGGGACAGCTGACAGTTGCTTTTCGGCTGTCCCTTTTTCAAATGACAGCAGTTGTGGAATTTTTCTTTTATGAATGGGTGAGTATGCGATGCGCTGATGCCGGGAACTTAGGGTTAGGCTGCGAGGGGAGGGGAGACTTAGGGTTAGGCTTGGGTGAGACATAGGGTTAGGCTGTGGGGTGGGGGGGACTTAGCCTCTTGGACTTAGACAGGTTTTCTACATCTGTGTTCGCCTCTGGATTGGGTGCATTTTCTTGGGAACACCCTTAATGTAGATTTGTATCCCTCCCACAAAATGCCCCTCAGAACACCAGCCATCGCAAGTCGAGTTGTGCTCAAATCTGAATGGGCCGTGACTGTGTGCTCCTCTGTTTTAAGCATGCGAAAATCACACAGATAAACGTCATATCTTGCTTTTACCATAAAATTCTATGTTTCTAGATCATTATTTACATATTGGTTACAGTTCTATAAGGAAAAATTAATGATGATGGGCTGGATCCAGACTTAAGTAAGTGCATGCAATGTGTTACTCCTGGGCTAAACCATGGTGATTGCAGGGGAGTCATATTTCATCTGTTGCAAACAGTATTAGAGTTGAGAGGTGATGTTTCCTATCCCAACTCAGTTTGATAGTAAAGCTGGTCAGTATCTGTGTGCAGTAAGCAATTCAAAGATATATCCCTGCATGCAAAGAATACAATTAACTTGACTCCCCCTGAAATCAACATGGTTTAGCCCAGGAGTAACTAATTTCAAACCTTTACTTAAGTCTGGATCCAGCCCGATGTCTATGTGTTTTTATATGTAATCATTTCAGACCAAAGTATGAGAAAAAAAAGCAAGTACTCAGTAAAGAGAATTGTGCGTCAGTCCACTGTCCATGTAAATCATGACTAATAGATTTGTTTTTCACTGGTAAAAATATAAACACTATTGGTCCCAGGTTTCATCGTTTATTATATGTCACATTAATTATAGGGTAATGGAGTGAACTTTATATTTGAACAAACAATATTAAAATACTTAGGGCCAGATTTACTAAGCTGTGGGTTTGGAAAAGTGGAGATTTGCCAATGGCAATTAATCAGATTCTAGCTCTCACTTTCCTATTACATACTAGAGAATGTCGATTGGTTGCTATGGGCAACATCTCCACTTTTTCCAGACCCACAGCTTAGTAAATCTGGCCCTTAGTCTATTAGAAAATACGGACTGGAGCCAGTCCTTCATATGTCAGCAAAATTCAGCTGAATATCTGCTAATTATGCACAATGCTATAATATACTGATGTGCCTGCCAGATGTTCCTCAACGACAGGAGCATCTGGCACGATACCTTACTGAGTTTAGGCAGGTAGAGGAGACCCATCCGACATGGCAGCGCATCTCCTCTGTCTGCCTTAGCTCCATAAGGTGGGTGGGGGAAAGTATTAAAATGTTCCAGTTAGGACAGGTCAACGGTCCCATGGACCCCTGATCCGCATGAGACTTAAGGCTACCTTATGGCAGTTAAAGTCCGCACAAGAGAGGGGAGTGACAGTTCACTCCCTTCTACCATGCGGACTAAAACACCTCCATGCAGAACACAGACTATACAGGATATACCGCATAATGACTATGAAGAACATGAACATCATAACTCTGCTGAGAGCATTCTGGACCTGATTCACACTTAAGACGCGTTAGATTCCTAAATATACGCAACTAATAGCAAGGCAACTCCCTCGACACGCCCAGGTTTTGAGGTTCTTAAGAGACTCCCTCCCTCTTAAGGGCTCCCTTAACTGTAGGTTCGCATTTGTGTGCGTAGGCCGTCTAATTCCGAACATGTCTGCATAACCGCGCCTCCTTTTTGTCATTTAAATGCCTCTCTCCACCCAATCTTCCTGTCTGCCGTGTTAATTATTCATGACACGCCCCTTTCATCGTAAGTTACTGCGAACCTAGAGACTTTAGATATGTAGTGTTGAATCACGGCATTTGCGTTCTCAAGTCCAACGTAAATAGCGTATAAATGTTACTACGCATGCGCAGTATATACCTTCTAAAGAACAAAAATTCTTAACTGTGAATCAGCCCCTCTGTGTGTAAACCGATATTCTCTTAATGGTATTATTGTTGTCTTTGCCTCTTCTTGCTGGCTGTATGAATCTGCCACAATTATTACTTTCAGTAACACTTCCTGGAATTACGGTGAACACTTAAATGGCGATTTACAAAGCAACTAAGTATCTCTTAACCATACCAGCATCCATAAAAATAATCATAGATAATTTGCAGAATATTTTATAAATAATACTGTTTTGCTATAAAGTCTAATTGGAATAATATCAGACTTACCAATACTATCAACCGTAAAGGAGATTTCATGAAATGTGACATTCTCACTGACAAGACGAACTTTATAAGCCACCCAGATAGATGTGTGTTCCTTATTGAAATAGCAACTATTTTCTCCAGCAGAAACATTGTCTGGGCAATCAGTCCAATTTAAGCCACTAGATAGAGAGTGAGAGAGAGAAAGTATATACATGATCCATACCACACACATATACAACTAAATGATGCCATCATACTACAGGAAAAGGGCAAGACACAGAGTAATGGTCACCACATTTATGGAAATATAATCTAACTTTTCTATACCCACATAAATTATCATAATCGTTCCCGATTATCTTGTCCTCAGACCTCACAAAGTGTCACTAAAGATCTATGGATGAATTGTCCTAATCATAATTACCTACAGCAACATCAGGAACATACTTCAGGCATAAGGATCCTAAATGTAACCCTATTAATTATCCTGTTCTCATAGCAGAGCTTAAATCTCTAGTCTGGGTAAAAAAGAGATGGTTTAAGGAAGTGACATAACAAATTGTGGATGCTGGAGACCAGTGGAGCTGCCTCACCCCATCCACAGTGGTTTTTGTTTCTCTGGGGCCTTGACAAATTTAAGAAAGTGCCTCTTTTGTGTCAGGTCCCCATCAAAATGATCTACGTGATCCATTTATGCCTCTACTTGTTAGATAAGGGCAGACTAGGTTTAATCATTTGCATGGGAGGGGGAACTAGGTTTGCCATAAGGTTGCCATAATGGTGTAGGTTAAGGCATATTATGGTGCAACTTGTTCTATAAAGAATTAGTCATAAATTATTTATTTATATTTAATAAAAAGAAAAACACAATTTTAAGATATAAATATCTGCCATACATTTTTTAGGTATTTCCAAGACATAAGAGGGCAATAAGTAATAACATACAGGTGGGCTCAGATAAAACTTTCTCAGCCATGATGCTCATATTGCGACTTTATAGGGAAGTTAGATTGCAGCACATTAGTAAATTATTGCAACTTTGTTTATTTACCAGTTAGCTGCTGGCTCCTTACAAAGATCAGACAATGGAGCTGACACAGGATGAGTCTTACACTAGTCTGTAAGACATTGAATGGGTGACATCAGCTCCATTGCCTGGTCTCTGCAGGAAGCCGATAGCTGCTAATAGGTAAGTAAACAAAGGTTTAATGATTTCTGAAGCCCTATTCAACTTTCCCTAGTAGTTGGGTCTGCCATGCATGCAATTTCCTACCATGTATAGCAGACGTTTCCCTGATTTTAACTAAGCACATCCATAAGAGCTCTAAATTCTTTTATGTTTCCAAATGAAGCCTATGTTGCCAACTAATGGCAGCATGGGAACGGAACTTGAGGATGTGATTTATGCAAATCACATGTGAAGCCCCACCCATGCCTAATCAGTTATTCATAGTTACTAAGGATGGGACAGGCCTTTATGTCATCAAGCCCCGCCCCTTCTTAGTAACACTTGGGGCTTGAAGCAGTGATTTGCATAAAATCACAGCCTCAAGCCATATCCAGGATATTTGCCTGTATCTATTGGTAAGTAATAGTAGGTATGTTAATCAGAGGTGTGTCTAGGGGAGTGCGGACTGCACCAGAAGACATATTATCACATGGATGACTTTGCCTGACCCCACTGCCTGGATCATTTCTGAATATATACTCTGGAAGTGCTATTTGCATCCAAAAGAGAACCACTACACTGTAAATCAAGGTGTCGCCACTCCTACAGATACACATCACAAGAAAACCGTACGGTACTGACAGCTATGCAATGCACTGTGAGAGGACACCAAGAAAGCTATAAACTCTCTTGATCCTCTCTTGATCCTGACCACTTTTATGCTGAAGTTCTGATCAGAGAATAGACGGATCGGAGAAACCAAACTATCTAACTGGAGGGCAGATGAATTGAGTGAAAGGATCTGCACAGTGAGTCTTCCAATAAGGGGAAACCTATGCTTGTTTTACATTTCAATGCGTAGCGTATTTATGCTTTCGTAATTACTATGCACTCCTTCAGTCGTACGTATTTTTGCCGTTTTACGCTTACCAAACCCTACCCTAACGTTTCAAAGCGTAACTGCTGTCGGCCATAATGGCTGAACATACTTACGCTGCTAAGCACGCCCACACTGTACGATTTACATGCCTCACCCCGCCTCCGAAACGTAATTACGGGTGTTTTATGGCTGGCACTCCCCTTTGTTCGTAGTTTCGCTGTTGAACTTAGTCTAAGTCTGTTCAAAGTTGCCGCGCGCATGCGCAAAACATGAAAAGCAGCGTTTTTACGACTCCAGTGAGCGTAAACACGCAAGCGGACGTAGGTCTGGATCTGGCTCATTGACTCTTTGAATGGATATTGGTGTTTTACTTCACCGATATTGGTGAAATGATTCTAGTTGTTTATTAGAACTAAGTGCTAGATCACTCTTTTGGCTTTATGATGAATAATTTATTACTTTGCTATCCTCTGAACATTGCTTGTGACACCAGTAAGAGGAAAACAAAAACTTTTATGTCATTGAATATTTAAATGATTATTGACTCTTCCCTTGAATGATCTCTAATACACTGTAGTTGAGCTGACGTATTCATTATAGTTTGTACATTGTATTTCAAGTATTCTCTAGGGTCTGGTATGGGAAGAGGTCCATGAGGGGACTGAAACCATGAGTTAATGCGCCTGGTGACACCAACCATGGTGACATCACTGATGTAAATAAAATGTTAAAGCACTGAATTCTGGGTATGACACAGTCATCATCACCAAGCACAATCGATTTTCCTTTTTCCCCACATTCACTTAAAACACTTATCCAATGTGAGTAAATAAGTGAAAAGGAACATTACTTTTTTATATACTGCAGCTTTAGAAGGCCGGATAGGTTGGGAACATTTCCATTAGTCCAATGGCAAGTAAACGTCTCCTGCTCTGGGGAGCGGCACTGTGTGATACTTGGCCATCCAAGAAGAGCTAAAAGAAAGCAAACATGAAGAAGTTAATGGATCTAAAAATATACAGCCAAATATTATAAACCAGTGACAATGGGCCTGATCCAGACCTACGCCGATGTGCTGTGCTTACTAAAGCACAGCGTATCGGCGTCCACTCTCCCCGACACTCCCCCTGTGCGGGTGTATTTCCTATTGCTTACGCCGGCTGAAGGCTACCCTAACTTGATCGTTGATCGGGCTTTGCCGTAGCTACGCCGGGCAACATCTGCCCGACGCATGCGCAGATTGGCTTTTCAGCCGATCTTACGCTTACGCCCGCCGTCCTGGCGACGGCGGACGTAGGTCTGGATCAGGCCCAATGATTCAACCATTTCTACTTTGGTTCTACACTTTCACACATTTGTCATTTTTCCCATAGGCTAACTATAAGTTGTCTCTAGTTAATTAAACATTGGGTCAAGTGTTCTGCTTATCTATTAGACCCCCAATAAGGAAATGACATGATTCAACAAAAGTAGTGCAATTGTTTGATTAACATAATTACCAAGTGTTAACTACTAATATTCAGAGTTATGTTTACACAAGTATCAGGATAACCTATTTCTGGGAATGATATGAACCTCCAAGTAGAGTAGGTAGGCAAATCATATTTTCCTACCTAGGGGGGACCAGGGCGGTTTCTAGGGATGGGCATGCGAGCTAGGGAATTGGACGGGGCGCACCACAACATGACTTAAAGGGGGCAGCCTTGCTTAAATCACTCCGCCCCTTGGACAGCTGTCACATAGGGCCGGATCCAGACCTACATTCCCTTTACGTTTCAATGCGTAGCGTATTTACGTTATCGTAATTACTATGCACTTTCCTAGGCACTCCCCTCGATCGTATGTACTTTTGCCGATTTAGAGTTTCCAAACCCTATTTTAACTTTTCAAAGCGTAACTCCTGTCGACCGTAATGCTTGCGCCTATGCATGCGCCGAGCAGATTTTACGCTCTGAAATTCTGAGTGTATGAGCCTTAAGCGTACCACCTTCGTAACTGTGGTCGAGGGGGCGTGCCTGGCATACGGTTTTTCGGAAATATGCACTGAGGGCGGGGTGATGCATTTAAATCGTACAGTATGGGCGCGCTAAGCGTCGTAACTCCGCAAGGAGCTTATGGCTGCCCACAGTTACGATAAAAAAACTTAACGTAGGTTTTGCTGGGCGTAAGATGGCAAGATTAAGTACGAACAAGGGGAGAGCCTAAGGGAGTGCATTGTAGATACGCTGGCGTAAATACGCTACGCACATAAACGTTTCATGAGCGTAGGTCTGGATCAGGCCCCGTGTATGTACTCTAAGCACGCCAGCCTATCTAGACTTCCATTATTAACATGGTCGAATAAGAAAACATAAGGTAGGTCTGGATTCAGCCTACACTCATTAATAGTATAATAGAGTCTAAAAATATTCTTAGATTGCTAGGAGAAATTTAAAGTTCAGTTCTATTAAAATATAAAAATATAATTTAACTTTATCATTACATGTCTTATTAAGTTCCTTCTGTGAGAGTCGACTGGTGTGGTCAACTGTAGAGCTTCGAGGTTTTTGTGGATCGGACATAGGATATGCTGAAAAAAAAGGAGAACAATTAAAAACTGAAACACAATCGAGAATAAGCAATCAACGTGATGATGGTAAGCTAATGCTGGATACACCCTATGAGCTGGATCCTAATTTATGGTAAGGGGGCATTTTCCGATCGTTTGGGATGGAAAACAGCCAACTTTTTGATACTGCAGCACATGCACAGACACTTGCAGTACCAGGACGGAATTCTACACCCAGATACGCTCTTATAAGTGTTACAGTGTGAGTGGGACAAAGCTGGAAGGTCTGTGGGCAGTAGGAGTCATGCAAATTGGACAGTAAGGATTGGCTTCAGCCCTTAGGTACAATCCACATTTCCGCAATGCTCCCTGAAATCACAAAAAAAAAATGGCATCCTGTAAGGTGCCATTTTAATGTAAGTGGCCGTCCCTGACCCTCAAAAACACATGTCAATATACTTGACATGTTTTTGTGTGTGTAAAACCCAAGTGCTGCATGGTTGAAAGACTTAGCCATGCTGTGCTGATAGATAAGCATTGCTTAGCCTTGTAGTAATATCAGCGTCAGCATGGTAAGGCTTCTAACCATGCTGCGCTGTGTGTAGTGTGAGTGAACCAAACATACATTAACACATTACAGTAAGTGTGCATGTAAAAAATAAATTTTCCCTGACTAATTATGTTCCCTAATGTGTGCACTTACCTCCGGTGGTCACCGTGTCCTATGCGTGGATGCAGTGTGTGGTGTTATAAAAGAATAAAAGTTTTGGGCACTCACCGTTTGCTGGCATCTCTCTGAGGAAACGGTGCTGGATGTGCTGAAACTTCTTCATTTGATTGGAGTCTGGGTTCCAATTGATTGGAGTCACTTGTCCAGTTCTCTGGGCTCTTCTGGACTTGCCACGTTCCTCTCCTTCCTCGGTGCTGCTTCTAATGACCATTTGGTCGCTAGGGGGCAGTGTTTTATATAATAGATGATGTCGGTTACACTGGTGCTCTAGCGTTTCTGACGTCATCTATCATATAAAACACTGCCCCCTAGCGACCAAATGGTCATTAGGAGCCGCGCTGAGGAAGAAGAAAGATCCTGTCTCCGCCGTGTCAAGTACAGAAGAGCCACAGAACAGGACGAGAACAGCAGGGAAGAGACTCTAATGAAGTGAAGAACTTTCAGCACATCCAGCAAGGCTTCCCAAGACAGATGACAGCAAACGGTGAGTGCCCAAAACTTTTATTTTTTTATAACACCACACGCTGCATTCACACACTTAGACGATGACTACCAGAGGTAAGTGCACACATTAGGGAACATAATTAGTTAGGGAATATTTATTTTTTACATGCACACTTACTGTAATGTGTTAATGTATG
>WWET01000781.1:344642-376180 GCA_011038615.1 Limnodynastes dumerilii | reverse complement strand
CATTATTTTGAAAGATACAGAACTGAATTAGGAAATAACTGAATTGATACGCATTGGGTTAAGTTCAAATTGTGTTAAAGTCCAGTTTGTAGGAAATGGTACATCCTAATGGTAAATAGTCTATGTAAGATCCCAGACTTTGAGGTGCCTGTAGGTCCAGCGGGCAGGTTTTACTCAGTAAACAAGAGCTATTCCATGTGAAGTCCTGGATGGACCACTAGCACTTTACTAGTGTGTATTAGTCCTACTGTAAGAGTAAATAAAACATCTTTATCAGCTTTAAGAATGATACTGTATGTATCCCACAGATTAGTTCACAGTCCTATGACCTCTGCCAGATATGCTGCAGTACTGAACCATGGTAAGTGGCTCAGGGGGACATCAGTCAGACACCCATACAGGGCCGGATTGAGGGCCATATGGGCCTGGGGCTGAACTTTTTTTTAAAGGCCCACAGTATATGCTATGCTTTGGAGGAGAATGTCATTCCCCGTCATTTATCCTTATGCACTGCAGTGGGAGGCCTTTAGATCTGCAGTGTGTGGGGCCTATTTTCTGATGGAGGCCTGGGACTATAGTCACATTAGCCCCATTGTTAAGCTGGCCCTGCACCCATAAAGAGGGGCAGAAGCCATATCAGTGGATACCCAAAAGGAAGCAGTTCTAGGCGCCGATTGTAGGACTGCGAGACCCCTCCTACAGTGCAGTGGGAGGAGCCAGTAATAGTCGGTTACAAGCTGTAAGAAGGAACACCTATACCCATGGTGTAGGAGCTATTTGGAGATAAGTCATATCCTGTAGTAACTAGGACAATGGTTGGGATCCTACCACAATGTAGAACTCATTGAACACATGCACAATGCTTCGGAAACGATTTCTGACTGTCAGTAACGTGTTCGAAGTTTCCCATCCTAACAGGTCTGTAATAGGTCACGCAATGTCAGCATTCTGGGCTTAGACATGACCTGTGACTGGTGCAAACGTTTTGCGCTCAGAACTTGGATGCATGTCTGGATCTGGTTGAGCAACCCGAGCAATAGACACGCAAATGTGAGCAGCAGCCCACGAGCTGCCAGACTAACACGGGCAGTGGCCTAAAGGAGCCTTCCTTAACGTAACATAAACGGGGCCATATGTCATAATATCGTCTTTTTAGGTGGGGATAACTTTAACACTGAGGGTGATAGAAAGAATCTAGAACTGTTCATGAAGTCAGCAGAGAGAAAACACTCATAATAACACATGGAGCCCTGTGACAAAATCATTGTCAGCCAGTGTAATCATAGATAACTTGCAGAATATTTTATAAATAAGATTGTTTTGCTATAAAGTCTAATCGGAATAATACCAGACTTACCAATACTATCAACCGTAAAGGAGAGTTCATCAAATGTGACTTTCTCACTGACAAGACGGACTCTATAAACCCACCAGAGAGATGTGTGTTCCTTACGGAAATAGCAACTATTTTCTCCAGCGGAAACATTGTCAGGGCAGTCAGTCCAATTTAAGCCACTACATAGAGAGATAGTATATATGATACATACCACACACATATACAATGAAATAGTAGCGATCATACTACAAGACAATGGAAATATGGGCCAAAGCTAAAATACTGTATTATAAAAAAATTATCTAACTTTTAGATAACCACATAAATTTGTATAACCGTCCCAGGATTATCTTGTCTTCCGACCTCACAAAGGTGCCACTAAAGATTTATGGATGAACTATTTATAATTGCCTATAGCAACATCATGCTTTACAGTATGTTAATAATTAATTACATTTGTTTCCTGTACTATCCTTTGAATGTTACTTGTGACACTAGTAAAAGAATGTGATCTCATTGGTTATTTAAATGATTATTCACTCTCGATTTGAATGATAATATATTCTATTTAAACTGTATGCTAGATTACTTTTTTTTTTTTACTTTGCAAGTCAACTATTCATTACATTTTGTACATTTCAAGATTTCTCGAGGGTCTGGTATGGGAAGAGGTCCATGGGGGTACTGACGCCATGAGTTAACACCCCGGGTGACACCAACCATAGTGACGCCACTAAATAAAACGTTAAAGAACTGAATTCTGGGTATTACATAGCCATCATCAACAAGCATAATAAAACAAGAACAACTGGTTTTCCTTTATCCCCATATTCACTTAAAACACTTATCGAACAGAGTAAATGAGTGAAAAGTAACATTACTTTCTCATATACTGCAGCTTTATAGGGCCGGATAGGTTGTGAAAATTTCCATTAGTCCAACGGCAAGTAAACGTCTCCTGCTCTGGGGAGCGGCACTGTGTAATTCTTGGCAATGCAGGTGGATCTACAAAAGAACAAATGAAGGAGTTAATGGATCTGAAAATATACAGCCAGAGACAATGGTTCTACACTTTCATACATTTGTCATTTTCCCCACAGTCTAACTTTAAGTTGTCTCTAGTTAATTAAACATTGGGTCAAGTGTTCTATCTATCAGAACTCCCAAAGAAGAAAGCAGCGTGATTCAGCACAAGTGGAATAAATTATTTTTATTAAAATAATTACCAAATGTTAACCACTAAAATTCAGAGTTATTCAGAGTTACACAAGTGTGAGGATAACCCATTTCTGAGAACGATATGAACCTCCCAGTGGATACATGCATTTGGCAGAAGGAGGGGTGGAGAGGGGGGGGGGCTTTAATTAGGCTGTCCTCTTTCTTTTCTTCTTTGCCAACTCACACAAATATATTGATAGTGATAACTGCTGATAAAAAACAACAAAGTTTAATATACATAGAAAATAGAGGAACAAGAGTCACATTTCAATAGTAATAAGAAATGTGGAGGTTCCATTACATATAATATAGGGGTCTTGTTGTTGTAGTTTGTTGTCACTACTGAAATAACAAGTAGAATTACAGACATATATATTATTAAAATGGGCGATACAGTAGGTCTGAGTGCATGCGTGTGAAACAGTGGGATGGGCTACATGTGATCTAAAGCCGCTCACAATGGCACAATTGCAAGCAATACAGGCACTCAGTGTATGGGCACACAGCAGCTGCAGGTAATGCAGTAACGTGCCCAAATACATGCGCATGAGTAGGGTAAAAATGCTGACAGTGATTGGAGATGCGGAGTATTGTGAGCACCTCTGCCGGAATGTAAATGTTAAAAAATAATTGCAAACAATGGACCTGATTCATAATTAGGTACGGAAGGGGACGTACACAAAAATCATTTGCATAAGTCCCCTTCACACGTAACATTGGTGCATGCGCACGCCAGTAGTTGGCACCACATTAGAAACTACTGAGGAGGAAAGGGATCTAGGAGTCATTATTTCATGTGGGTGTGGGTGTCTGTCAATGAACGGCCCTATTTCCATAGGGCTGTTCTCTCCCAGCCAGTTTCGAACTGGCTCGGATATCGATTGCTTATGCCTCGAATACAGTACTCCGAAAGGTGAGTGGCTAAACTAACCCCAACTCTTCCTCTAATTCTAACCTTCCCTTCCCCGCAACCTGACACTAACTCTCAATTCCCCGCAGCCTGACCATAACCCTCCCTTCTCCCTAGCCTGACCCTAATACTCCTTTATCTATAGCCTAACCCTTCCTAAATGCCTAACCCTAACCCCCCCAATACTAAAATGCACCGGAGAGGTTACTCACCTCGTCATAGCTGTCATTCAGCGGGTCTGCGAAAATGAATGAATCGGCACACTCACCCATTCATAAAAAAAAAATTCTAAAATGTCCCCCTATTCGAAATAAAGACAGCCGAAAAGTAACTTTCGGCTGTCTCTATTTCACAAAGCAGGCCATCGGACTGGAGACTGCAACCTATTTCATGTGATTTAAAGGTAGCAAAGCAATGTAACAAAGCAATGAGAAAGGCAAGTCAGATGCTTGGTTGCATAGGGAGAGGAATTAGTAGCAGAAAGAGAGAAGTAGTGATGCCCCTTTATAGAGCATTGGTACGCCCTCACCTAGAATACTGTGTTCAGTTCTGGAGGCCATATCTCCAGAAAGACATAAATACATTAGAGACTGTGCAAAGAAGATCAACTAAAATGGTCCATGGCCTTTGTAACAAATCATACCAAGAAAGAATGTCTGTAACGCATTCGAAGAATCACATCATGACGCAAGGGTCCGAAATAGGTCACCGAATGTCAGTCCCCTACACTTAGACATGACCTGTTGCTGATGCAAATGTTTTGACGTTTTTTACATCTGCGATTGACTCGGGTGCAGCTGCTTGGGTAAGCCCTTAATGTACATTGATGTCCCTTGCACAGCATTCCTCTCAGAACGACAGCCGTCGCAGCGCGAGTTGCGCTGAGGTCTGATTGGCTGTCGCTGCTTGCTCTTCTGCTTTGAGCATGTGCAGTAGGTAATCAGGCAGAAAAACGCCACATCAGCTGTCATTCCCTCATCTCTGGATCGGCACCATTGACTGATGATCTAGGTAGACTGGAGTAGTGGCCACTAACTGCAAAACCATGCCCCGGGATTCAAAATTCCAAAGGCTTTATATAATATTAGCAGTTCTACAAACTACTCAGGAGAAAAGGGATCTAGGAATCAGTATTTCAGGAAACATAAAGGTAGCAAAGTACTGTAACAAAGCAATGATAAAGGATAGTCAAATGCTTGGTTGCATAGTGTAAGCAATACATAGCAGAGATGTGGTAATGCCACTCTATAGGTCATTAGTGTGGCCTCACTGTGAATGCTGTGCTCAGTATTGCAGGTCATAAATATATCATATATATATATCAAAGCAAATAAGTGAGAAGGGCGATTGATAGAAGCACTCAAATATATAAAGGGGTTTAACAACGTGCATGAGGGAACATTCTCTACAAGAAAGCTGGGATAGATATTTCCAATCACAAAATCAAAAGATTGTTTCACCAGATATCTGACCAGTGTGTACTGTCCAAAGATGCTCAAAGATCTTTTGAACCAGTCTGTGATCTTTTGATTTGATCTCTTGGAGCTCCTCATATTCCAGATCAACCACGGAAAGATATCTTTTGATTTTTGCAAGTGTGCACTGTGTCTATTAGGAGGTCTTTGGACAGCACACACTGGTAAGATATCTGGTGAAACAGTATTTTGATTGTGTGATTAGAGAGATTATCTGCTGAAAAGTCCCATTGTGTACCCTGCTTCAGTCCTAGGGTGTGCAATAAAACTGCAGGGTAAGGTAGCAGGTGACGTGGAAATCAGAGGACTGAAAGGCTAGTGGATAAGTGAAATAACCTCCCATCAGATAAAGTATAAGTTAATAAAGAGCAATTTGCATGGGAAATCTTAAATCATAAACAAAAACTAAGTCAAATAGGGTCTAAGGTCATTGTGGGTTTAAAGAAATATATTAATACAATAATAAATTGGCAGAATGGATTGGACAAATAATTGCTATTTACCATAAACTTCAGCATTTCTAGATCATTATTTACTGGCTACAGCTCTATAAAGAGAAATTAATGATGATGTCTACTTACGCTTGTTTATATAAGCAATCATTTCAGAATAAAGTATGAGAATAAAGCAAGTACTCAGTAAATAGAGAACTGTGCGTCATCTGGCTGTCTCTCTAAATCTGACTAATAGATTTGTTGTTTTTCATAAAATTGTTAAAAATAAAAACAATAAATTTCCTCATTTATCATCTGCCAGGTGGGGATACTTCTGTGCGACTTCTGTCTTAGTAAGGATCTTATTACTGATTCCTTTTACAGATAGTGGGTTTTTATTAAAGTGAACCACTCACGATTACAAAAATGCCTCGTTCTGTGACTGTCCGCTATATTGAATGCCGACTCCTTAGTTTTTATACCTTTTTTTCTGTGTGTTACAGAAAGTTTTAAGCCTACGCCCTGATGCCTTGTGCCAGGTTTTGACACACAAATTATTAATATTTTGGCCTTTTCCACTTTGTACCTTTTGTAATTAAAGCTGAACCTTCATCTCTAGACTCTACGAGAATGATCTTTTAGAAATGCAAGGTGTGGGTCGGGGGTCAGAACGGCCCCTTTGCGAAAGGGCCATTTTTAACAGACAGTTTCGAACTGGCTCTGAAATCAATTGCGCCTGTCCCACCAAGGACTGGTGCAGTGCTCGAAGTGGAAATTTAGAAGTGGGGGTATGGAAATGTAAGCACCAGATGTGTCTTGAGTTTGGCAAAGTAAACAGGTCAGCAATGAGTAATTACATTGTGTACATGTCAAGTGGGTCACGATTTCTACACTGAACGCTTCATATTTAATTAAATTATCTGGTTACCGCTAGGGAAAAACAATTATAGCTCCCCCATAGGGCCGTTTCAAGGGGCGGGCGAGCCTTATTGTTCCCTCCTTCTGTTTGTCCAACCAACCTTATTACCCCTCCTTTTGTGTACCCAGCCAACTTTATTGCCCCCTCCTTCTGTGTCCAGCCAGTCTTATTGTCCCCTCATTGTCCAGCCAGTCTTATAGTCCCCTCTTTATGAATGTCCACCCAGCCTTACTGCCCCTCCTTCTGTGTTCAGCCATCCTTATTGCCCCCTCTTTACTTCTGTCCAATCATTCTGTTTGTCCAACCAGCATTATTGCCCCTTCTTTTGTGTGCCCAACCAGCCTTATTTTTGTCCAGCCAGCCTTATTGCTCTCTCTTTATTTGTGTCCAGTCACTGTTATTGTCCCCTCCTTCTGTCTGTTTGTCCTACCAGTATTATTGCCCCTTCTTTTGTGTGCCCAGCCAGCCTTATGGCCCCCTCCTTCTGTGTCCAGCCAGTCCTACTGCCCTCTCTTTATTTGTGTCCAGTCAGCCTTGTTATCTCTACCTTCTATGTGTCCAAACAGTCTTATTGCCCCCTCTTTGTGTCCAGCCAGTCTTATAGCCCCTTCTTTATGAGTGTCCACCGAGCCAGCTAGTGTCCTCTCTTTGTGTCCAGTCAGCATTATTGTCCCCTCCTTGTTTGTCCAGTCTTATTGCCCACTCTCTGTGTCCAGACAAACTTATTACCCCCCAACTTTGTGTGCAGCCAGTCTTATTGCCCCCTCTGTGTCCAGGCAGTCTTATAGCCCCCTCTTTATGTGGCCACCCAGCCTTATTGTCCCTCCTGTGTCCAGCCAGCCTTATTGCTCTGCACTTTAATTGTTTCTACCCAGCCTTATTGCTCCTCCTTCTGTGCCCAACCAGAATTATTGCCCCTCTATGTGTGTCCATTCAGCCCTATTGCCCTTTTGCAGTCCAGCTTCTCAATCCCCCAACACAAATCCTCATTACTAAACTACTTTTTATACCAACTAATAAACTTACCTTTCCTGTGTCTTCCAGCTCTCTCCTCTGCGCACTCTGCAGTCTAAAGATGCTCACGTGACCTTAGGTCATGCTTGCGTCTACTTACCAGAGCTGCAGCCAGCTCTGTCAACGGGCGGCAGCAAGCAGTCTGTCAGTGGTCCTCTGTGAGACCGCTCTGAGTAAAAATACAGCCGCTCATGGAATCTTACAATTCTATGAGCAGCTGTATTCTTACTCAGAGCTGTCTCACAGTCAGTGCTTTAGAACGGTCAGTATGCCATACTGCCACATACCGGCCCACTTCAAGCACTGGTCAGGTGAGTATTCACCCTAAACCTCCCCCTTCATTACCCTAAAACTAACCCTCCCTTCCCCGCAGCCTGACCCCTTGAAAGATAACCTCCTCCTGTTTGGTGCAGCGAGTTTGCGACAGGTATTCCGTCTGGTGCGCTGGGATTTCGGAAAGCCACTGAATGGGTAAGTTGTTGAAAAATAAATTCAGCATATTTACCCATTTATTAGGAAAATCCTCTAATGAGATATATTTTCGAAATACAGACAGACAAAAATGAGCTTTTCGGCTGTCTGTGTTTCGGAAATAGCATTTTCATTCCGCGTCCCGGAATTGCAGAAGTTTTGCCCTCATGATTTCAGGTATCAGTTTAGTATCATTTGATTTTAAAGGTACAACAAAAAAAAATCTTATTCTGAGGTAAGATACTGCAGCATAGTCATAGCTACTTCCCTATTGTCTACTTCTACACCTATTGATGGTAACTGCTCAGCTATTAACAGAATCCTATTGTTGTTCATATTTTTGATGCTAACTGCTCAGCTATTAACAGAATCCTATTGTTGTTCATATTATTACAGGTACTTAATTTGTCCCATACAGTGTATGTCTTAGGTTAATTATTCTTATTATGCCCTTGTCCTCATATGCTCTCTATAGAGCCATCCACGTGTCTCTAGCTGACATTCTCCCGCTTATTGTGGAATACACATGCTGTTCCACAGCCAAGCCTATGGTATCTATGGCCTTGCTGGTTGTTATGTCGACAATCAAAATGTCGACAGGTCAAATTGTAGACAAGTCAAAATGTCAACGGTTGAGTATTATGTTAGAATTACATATATATTATAACATTTCTGACTTTTGTTTACAGATGTTACAAACAAATACTAACAATACTCAACTGTCAACATTTTGACCTGTATATATAGTGACCTGACTGTCAGCATTTCATACCAGACTCACCTACAGTTCTGTCATTATTTGGACTTAAACCTGGACCTACTGTTACTTTCCACAGTTGTTCCTGCTTTAACTGCATTTCTATAGTGAATTTCCATGAGGTATACTGTAAATTACTCAACCTCAAGCCTCCTCTGTTGAGTTCAATAAAAAAATAATTCCTAAGGTAATCTTTTTTTATCCTTTTATTTTATTTGTATTCCTCTTATTTAATTTATATATCAGTATTATTTATTTATGTATTTATTTACTTTGCATCAAGAACATACCCTCCAACATGATCCATTCCATTAGGTACACAACACTATATTCTCAGCTTCCAGCTGCCAGTTACTATGGTAACCACCTTTGTTGAAGAGGTTTTTTTAAATATCAATTAATTCATTTAAACCTGGTGAGTGACAGTTGGAAGCTCTGGAGTAGATTAAATTGTACCTTATGGAATGGGTCATGTTGGAGGGTCTGACAGAATTATCTGAGCCCATAACCTGTTGAAACAGTGAGGTGGCTATAGTTTTATAACCCCTTGAATAATGTATAATCAATAAAGGTTAAAGCTTGTAGTTATAAAAACTAGTTCAACAGCAAAGTAATACCAGGGACAGGGACAATTGGTTTCTGTGAAATATAACAGGCTTCATGCACAGGAGAACAACAGTACATGCAGAAAACAATTTATACAATTGTACAGCGTGCAATCACAGTAAATGTATCAGGTTTCACCTAAATAATAACAGCTTATCTCCACTGAAATAAAAGCTATGAGGCTCTGATAATGAAGAAATCTCTTTATGTGACATTCACTTACACTTACAGCATACCCTCCAACAAGACCCATTCCATTAAGTACAAAATATTCTGCTCCTTAGTTTCCAACTGTCCGTTACTATGGTAATCACCTTTGTTGAAGACACAAATAGCTTTTTTTTAAATATCAGTTAATTCATTTAAATCAGGTGAGTTAGTTAGTTAGTTGGAAGCTCAGGAGCGGATTAAATTGTACTTAATGGAATGGGTCATGTTGGAGGGTCTGTTACAGACTCTCTGACTGAGCTCTGCACCTCATTGCAGCACTTTATATAGGGAGCTAAAGGGCAGGAACTTACTGCACATGTTCATTTGCTCAGCTTAGTGTTGATGTCATAGCTGTAATTAACACTTAAAGAGACACCAAGTTGAGCTGCTATCTCCAGCATATTACTTTCAGCCACACTTTCTGGTATTATGGTGAACACTTGAATGGCGATTACAAAGCAATTAAGTATCTCTTAACCATGCCAGCATCCATAAAATAATCAAAGATAAATTGCAGAATATTTAATAAATAATATTGGGTACTTCCTCATCTTTGCGGCCCCCACTACATAACTTTCTCACTTGTCGTTATCCTTCCGCCGTCTGCGATATCCCTCCGCCGCTGCTATCACCGGACCTGGAACAAGTGAGTAAACTATCTGTGCGGGTTAGGGTTAGCAGGGGGAGGGAAGGTTAGGCTGCGGTAGATGGAGGCTTAGGGTCAGGCTGCAGGAAAGGGAGTGAGGGAGGCTTAGGGTCAGGCTGCGGTAGATGGAGGTTTGGGGTCAAGCTGCAGGAGAGGGAGGGAGGCTTGGGGTCAGGATGCAGTAGATAGAGGCTTAGGGTCAGGCTGCAGGGGAGGGAGGGTTAGGGTCAGGCTGCAGGGGAGGGAGTGAGGGAGGCTTAGGGTCAGGCTGCGGTAGATGGAGGCTTAGGGTCAGGCTGCAGGGGAGGGAGGGTTAAGGTCAGGCTGCCAGGAAAAGAGGGTAAGGGTTAGGGTAGTGAAAGGAGGGGAGGGTTAGGTTTAGAATTAGGGAAGGGACTATTTAACGTCAATGTAAATACGGAAGCAAATATTTTATGCCAAATAAACAAATATGAGCGTATGTATATCCCCAAGAGACAAATTTTTAGGTGACCATACACAAGCAGTTTGATGTTCATCGTCCACACCATCTGTGCGATACGTAAGTAGAGTAACCAGCGGCCTCCAGCAGGGGGCCGCAAAGATGAGGAAGTACCTAATATTGTTTTGTTATAAAGTCTAATTGGAATAATATCAGACTTACCAACACTATCAACCGTAAAGGAGATTTCATCAAATGTGACATTCTCACTGACAAGACGGACTTTATAAGCCACCCAGATAGATGTGTTTTCGTTATTGAAATAGCAACTATTTTCTCCAGCAGAAACTTTGTCGGGGCAATCAGTCCAATCTAAGTCACTAAACAGAGACAAAGAGAGAGTATACATGATACATACCATGCACATATACAATGAAAATGTAGCCATCATACTGCTAAAAAAACACAGGACACAGAGTAGTGGTCATCACATTCATGGAAATATGGGCCAAAATATTATAAAAATAATCAAACTTTTTAGAGAACCACATAAATCTTAAAGTTATCTTGTCTTCAGATCTCACAAAGGACCTGATTCACACTTTTGAGGGTCTTAATTATACGCAATTAGTAGCAAGGCGACTCCCCTGACACGCTCCCGGTTTTCAGCTTCTTAACCGATTTACGAATGCCATAAGGCTCCCTTATCTTTAGGTTCTTAGTTGTGTGCGCAGGGTGGCTAATTAAGTACATTTCTGCCTAACCGTGCCCAGATTTCCTCATTTAAATGCCTCCCTCCCTCCATCCAATCTTCTTATCTTCATTCTTAAATTTTCCTGACACTCCCCTTCCTTCTTAAGTCACTACGAACCTAGAAGAAATAGGTTCGTAATGCTGATTGAGCCGCCCTGTTCTTAAGTCCTACGTAAATTGCTTATATTAGGTTACTATGCCTGTGCAGTATATCTCTTCCTAAATATACGCACCTAAAGAACTGCAGATTCTTAAGTGTGAATCAGGTCCAAAGTGCCATTAAATATCTATGGATGAATTGTCCTACTCACAATTGCCTATAGCTGCCTCACCCCATCCACAGTGGTCCCCATCAATATTATCCACATGATCCATTGATACCTGTACTTGTTACATAAGGGAAGGCCGGGCCTAATATTTAGTACAGGAGCTCAGTTTACCATGAGCTGTCATAATGGTGCACCCGTTAAGGCCTATTATGGTGCGAAGTGTTCTAAAAAGAACTACATTATTTATTTGTTTAACAAAATAAAATCACATTTTTAAGAAATAAATATCTGCCATACTCTTTTTAGGTATTTCCTAGGCATAAGAGGGCAATAAGTAATAACATAGGAGCATTAAATTCTTTTACTGAATGAAGTCTATGGTATTCATATAGTTGCCTGGTGGCAGCATAGGGGTGGGACTTGAGGGTATGCTTTATGCAAATCACACCTTAAGCTCCACCCCTGCATTGTTAAAAGCCACCATTCGTAGGGTTACTCAGGATGGGGCAGGATCCAACATCATCAAGCCTCACCCATACTTAGTAACACTTGGGGCTTGAAGCAGTGATTTGCATAAAATCCCTGCCTCAAGCATAGATCCAGGAGATATGCCGAATCTTTTGGGATTCCTAGAGTCAGCAACTATAATCTGCACCAGGTGACAGATTATCACAATGCAGTGACTTTGTCCAACTGCATTGCCTGACTAATTTCTGAATGTATGCAGCCGCTACACTGAAACTCTAAATCAAGGTGTCAGCATACTGCCGTTAGAAAGGGCAAAACAGGTGGAAGTGTAGACCTGAGCAAAACCATAATATTTTAATTATTTTGCATGCAGGGAAAATACTTTGCTTCTTCACACAGAACACACACTAACATACTTCATAACTTTGGACCAGAACCAGAATTCCAAAATGGGAGCATTTGTGATCGTGCATGCACTGTGATTTTTAGCATAGATCTAAATCTCTAAGATCCACACTTCTGTACTTTTTGTTGTACCAAAATCTTTCCGACAGCGAGTGGGGTGTGAATGCCAGCGGGATGGGGACAAGAGAAGTATAGGTGGCCAACCAATCCTCTCTTCTGGTCTGTCCCCATTTAAAGTGATGACGGATTGGAAGGGTGTGGGTCCCCGGAAAGAACGGCCCTATTTTGATAGGGCCATTATCTCGATGAGGCATAGCAATCGATCCACAGAGCACCCACAGGGCAGTAACTAGGGGTGTGCGATAGGGGCGGTAACACAGGGCCAAAATTCAAAGTAAGTTCATTTTCAATGTTAAACTGGTTATTAATTCATGGATGGGGGCGCAATATTTCCTTTTTGGCCCTGGTGCAAAAATTTCTAGCTACGGCTCTAAGCACCAAACTTTCAGTGCTCCGAAAGGTAAGGCAAAAAAACTACCCCAACCCTTCCCCTAATTCTAACCTTAACCCTCCCCTTCCATTACCCTAACCCTATCCTTCCCTTCCCCGCAGCCTTACCCTAAACCTCCCTTTCCCACAGCCTGACCCTAACCCACCATCTCCCGCAGCCTGACCCTAACCCACCATCTCCCGCAGGCTGACCCTAAATCTCCTTTCCCTGCAGCCTGACCCTAACCCTCCCTCCCCTGTAACCTGATCCTAACCCTGAGGAGGTTACTCACCTTTCCTCTGGTGTGGGTCCTGCGGTAGCGACGTTTGCATCACGGAATGGGAGAGTCTGCTGATCGACATACTCACCCATTCTGAAAAAAATTCTAATCTTGGGGGCATTTGAAATAGGGACATCCGAAAAGGAAATTTCGGATGTCCCTATTTCAGAAATCAGAGTTTGTAACCGGGGACTGCAACCGGGATTGGATATCTTAAGGTAGGATACGTAAGTGAGGAAAGTGACCTCCAGTGCGCTCGCAAGAAAGGCTGGATCCAGCAGGAAATTATGCCAGCAGAATCTGGATCCAATTCAATATTATTTTGTCTAAATATGGGTAACTCCTACAACTTACTTTTTTCCTGTTTCTCGAAACGGTTTAGTATAAACCAGTTCGGGCCCACAGTATTATTATCACTGAGATTCCAGTTTACTAAACCACCAAATCAGGAAAAAGACTAGTCCGGCAAAGCGGGAAATTAAGTCTGGCATATCTGGCTTGGTGTCTCCAAAGCAACTGTTACTTTTCTATTGCAGCAAAGGAAAACTGTGTTGCAAAAAACCTCATAAACATCAGCTCTGTCTCCATATAATAACAAACATATTATCAGCCCCCCAAAGGGGTATATAGAAAGGTAAACTATATAATGTTCTTTATTGCAAACAAATGTTTTGACAATAAATGTCAGATGATGCTGTATAAATCACTATGTACAACAATATATATTTATATACTTAGAGGAACAGTACTTTTTCTTATACTGCAGCTTTATGAGGTCTGATAAGTTGTAAAAGTCTCCATAACTCCAGTGACATGTAAACGTTTCCAGCTGTGGGTAGCGGCACTGCGTGATATGGGGCCAGCCTGATGTATCTGAAAGTGAACAGAAACAAGAATTGTTATATATATGTAAATATAATATGACAAAAATTTCTTGTGGGTAAAACTGCTCACACTGAGACATGCACAGGTCTAATAGACTTGTATTGTTTTACAAACATAATGATGTTCCTTACAGCGGGAACATATGTATAGAAAGCCCCCCTCCAAAGGGGGCGCTGTTCAGGGTGAGAACAGCTATCAGTATCGCTAGCAGGGAGACTCCTCAATGATTTACCTATCTGCAATGCTAACAAGATGCTTCTACTCCCCCTTGAACACAGACAGTCTTTAATTTACCAAGACTGGCTGTTATGCCTATGCTCTTCGTCACTAACAGTGTATCAGTTAAGGACAGCATGAGTCAGTCACCAGAGAAGCAGGAGAAGGTGGTCAGTGCTGCTGCCATCACTGGTCTGTGAGTAAGTTACTCTTGCAGGTGTGTCATGTGATCTCTGCTGGCTGCAGCACTCCACTGTGATGCATTGAAGAACCAGAGTCTATTAAGGTAAGTTTTATTGTTCTTTCTTTTTATTATTTTTAGATCTTTTTTAATTAAAGATTTAATTAATTTGCTATCAACTGGAAAAGGGGGCACTAAAACAAAATTATATCTTGCCCCCACCTCAAAACCTGCTGAAACCGCTGTTAGACATTTAACACTCTTCAGAAGTTTTTCATCACATTTGCTGTCTATTCTATGTGTGTCACGTATGTAGTTTTCACAGTGTGAACTTTGCAGTCCCACTTATTCTTTGTCTTTGTACCTTTACTCTCCATCTATCGTAGAGTCCTCAACTCCATACCTAAGCAGCATCATTATATTACAGAGCAAGGAAGTGACTTCTAATCTACAAAACCAGACATGTTTATTAGTGTTGCCTAATACTGAAATATGAAGGGGTATATTTAGTAATAGCTGTGGGAGAATTATGGTACCATTTTTTTTGTATTGTTTGGCAAATAATTCATACTGCTAAAGCGGGATTTTAGGATGGATGTTTTGTACTGCGTTGTTTCTTGGAAGTCCAAATTGTGGGCCAGCATTCAATGGCACAACAGAACGCCCTACACATTGGATTAGGAGCTTGCTAAATATTATCAGGGCTATATCCCCATTCAGTAATATGAGTGAACTTTAACAAATCATGTTTTTCCACTAAAAAGTCTGATAGCGACCAAGTTAAACCTATTTTTGCTTAAAAGGCTACTTAGTCTTCAATTTGCAACCTCAGTTTGTAGCAGTAGAAGGCATAATCCCAAAAAAAAATAAATAAATAGAAAAATGTGTTCATTTCACCCACACTTGGCATTAATAGGATTAACACAAAATTTAAGTGTGGTGGCACCTTTTTTAAAAGACAAAATACAAACCTATCTGTTTTTATCTGTAGCCACCAGGTTTTACTGTGCATGCTGGCAAAATAACAGAAAAAGGGCTACCCAATGTGTATTGGAATAAAGAAATGATTCCTGAAGCACTTGCACACCGTGCAATCAATAATGCCCCATGATCTCCCACAATGCACTCTGAAAAATATTGCTTGGCAACAGTGTGCAGTTAATTGGCCTCCTGCACATCAGCTCCTGGCTAACAGGTGTGTTACTGGGCTGACCCACACAACAACTTTCCTTCATCTGTATGAAAACACATCCATTCTTGTATCACATATAATACAGGAAAAAGAAGATTGTAAATTATAACAATAAGTAACAGACTTTTATTCAGCAAATAAAATAATTAAAGCACCATCCTTACTTAGTTAGCGTAATACATAAGGTTAGATATTTCTACAGATGTAAGAATCACACAGTGCAATGTATTCATAATACTGCAGCAGGTAGACTCCCCAATGAATGATGTAGCATTCTGTGAAATATTTCCATGTCACCATTTATGAATATTAGATGTTAGTTGGGTTCCGTATCAAAAGAAATTATAAAAACCACTAACATACACTTTACATATTAATAAAGATACAAATGCATCTTTACTAGATTCTCAATTGCAGTGTATATCCATATAACATAGTTGCATACTCTCCCAGAGTATACTGGAGACTCCGGAAACTCGGGCATTGCTCAAAAAAAGGTTGGTAGAGTGAGCAAATCTCCGAGTTCTGGGTTTGAGGCAGTGATTTAGTGCAAATCACTGCCACTAAATCACTGCCTCAGCATTACTAGGATGGGCAGGACTTGATGACATCAAGTCTTGCCCCATCCTTAGTAACCCTATCAAATGCAGCTTTTATTAGGCAGGGGTGGATCCTAAGGCATGATTTACATAAACTCACCCTCAAGACCTGCCCCCATGCTGCCACCTCTTGGGAGAAACAAGAAGTCGGCAACTGTGATATAACATAAAAATAAAATTTGGTGTTTGGTGTACACTTTCTTAACATCATTTCTTTCAACTATCCTTCAAGCTAGCATGCATACACCAGTATGATTTTGTGTTGATGGCTAATTATCTTGTGTTAGGTTAATATTTTTTTATGAGCTAATTTGAATATTACAGGCCAGATTCAGAGTTGTTAATGTCACTCGAGCACTGCTTTTGGAATTGGGTGCTTTTCTGTTGCACAGCGGATCTTTGTTACACAGCGTACACCTGAAGATCTGTCTGACTGGGCTCTTCCCCTCTACCTGTCTAAACTATGTAAATTTTTCATTAGGGGCAGGGCTTAAGTTTTCCGTGCAGATCAGCTGTCGTACAGGTCGTTGAGTCGCATGGGACACTTAAGGCAGGGTTATGGCTGCTTAAGTGTTGCCAAATCTGCACAAGAGAGGGTAATGAGAAGGGGTGTCACTCTCCCCTTCTGTGTGGGCTGTCAGGAGGTCTTTATCCAGCCCTATATTATTCTGATGTGTCATAATTATTGATATCTAATATTAAGATTCAATTTTGTTTAAAGTGAGATCAACTGTTACTTATTGTTTAATAATATAAACACAAATAATCTCTGCAAAGAGAATAAATTTTTTTTTGTGGCAGTAAACCATCAATTGAGCAAAGATCTATATTAAAGCTGTGAATCCAGTACACAGGAATGGAGAAAGCAGGATAGCCAGACAGCAATTGGCAAGAAAATTCCAAGTTGGATGCATTCCGAGTAGAGAAAGAATGCTCCAGCCTGCTTTTAAGGGAGTTCACTGTTTACTGGCTGTGTAAACAATGAGTTATTGACCTTCATACACAGAATCCCTTCTCCCTGAAAGTGGTGGAAAAATACTGCAATACTTGTAAGTATTATATTTCAGTACTATCAGGCAAATATTAAAATTGGATGGAGTCTCTAAACCACACACTGGCTTGAAATATCACCCTCTACCCACTGTGCTCCTAGGCATAAAAAGACACGGGGAAGTAAAAGATGATCCTTTATGGAAAACACTTTGGCACACACACACACAGCTAATGCAGCATTAATATTTAGAGTTATATGACAGGGAAAGGAATTTCTACATTGGCCAGGAGGTGGCACTGTTGCTGTTCCTGTCTCATGACTAGCTATCTTTCCTTGTCAAACAGATAAACTAAATTGCCAGTTTCCATCAAGAGAACTTATGTTTGTAGATAATAAAACATTTTGTTTATTTGATCAGAAAATAAAAAGTCCTTTAAAAGTCTTTTTATTTCACTGTATTGAGAATTGTCAACTACTAAGAACTGTATAGCAGTGGTTCTCAACCAGAGGCATACCCTCCAACATTTGGACAGTGGGGCTTTAAGCTCTTTATTTTTCACCTTGTTATATGAGCTTACTATCAAAAATCCTCATGTCACTGCGTTCCCTCAATATCCCCACTGTCTCTCCTGCCCACCAGTATCCAAAATCATCATGTCACTGGGCCCCCTCAATATCCCCAATGTCTCTCCTGCCCACCAGTATCCAAAATCATCATGTCACTGCCCCCTCAATATCCCCACTGTCTCTCCTGCCCACCAGTATCCAAAATCATCATGTCACTGGGCCCCCTCAATATCCCCAATGTCTCTCCTGCCCACCAGTATCCAAAATCATCATGTCACTGCCCCCTCAATATCCCCACTGTCTCTCCTGCCCACCGGTATCCAAACTCATCATGTCACTGGGCCCCCTCAATATCCCCAATGTCTCTCCTGCCCACCAGTATCCAAAATCATCATGTCACTGCCCCCTCAATATCCCCACTGTCTCTCCTGCCCACCGGTATCCAAACTCATCATGTCACTGGGCCCCCTCAATATCCCCAATGTCTCTCCTGCCCACCAGTATCCAAAATCATCATGTCACTGCCCCCTCAATATCCCCACTGTCTCTCCTGCCCACCGGTATCCAAACTCATCATGTCACTGGGCCCCCTCAATATCCCCAATGTCTCTCCTGCCCACCAGTATCCAAAATCATCATGTCACTGCCCCCTCAATATCCCCACTGTCTCTCCTGCCCACCGGTATCCAAACTCATCATGTCACTGGGCCCCCTCAATATCCCCACTGTCTCTCCTGCCCACCAGTATCCAAAATCATCATGTCACTGGGCCCCCTCAATATCCCCACTGTCTCTCCTGCCCACCGGTATCCAAACTCATCATGTCACTGGGCCCCCTCAATATCCCCACTGTCTCTCCTGCCCACCAGTATCCAAAATCATCATGTCACTGGGCGTAGCGGAGCAGCAGCTCCGCTGCAGTCTAAACAGAAAGAAAGTGCCAGGCGCTAAACAGACTGCAGAGGATCCTAGGTAAGTATGGGGGAGTTTTCTGGCTGACCACCGACTGTGCCATTATCGGTACAAGTCTGTACAGCCTCTTCTGCCGGTACAGACCGTTAAAAAACGGTACTGTACCGGCTAAATCGGTACAGTTGGTGGGTATGCAGAGGAACTTGGACCACTTTAAGGTGAAACTCAGGAAAACTGGGCAATGTTGAAAGGAGGTACAGTACAATAGCAAATGGGTGAGGACATAGGGCTAAATCCAGACTTAATTAAGTGCTTAAAATTATTACTCCTGGCCTAAACCATGTTGATTGCAGGGGAGTCATATATCATCTGTTGCAAACAGTATTGGAGTTGAGAGGTGATATTTCGTATCCCAAGTCTAAATAACAGTGTGATGGTAAAGCTGGTCAGTATCTGTGTGCAGTAAGCAATTCAAAGATATATCCCTGCATGCAAAGAATACAATTACCTTGACTCTCCTGCATCAACATGGTTTAGCCCAGGAGTAACTCATTTCAAACACTTACTTCTGTAGTCTGGATCCAGCCCATAATTAGTAAAATATCCTGGGGACTAAATTACAAATATAGAAAATGCACCTTAAAATCACTGCATACAGTATATGTAAACAACAGCAAAAACAACTGAAGATAAAAAAGGTTAAAAACTGCTGGTATAGGGTATTTTTTGTAGGGGCACTCAGAGGTACCCACTTCCTGGTGGCAGATCTCTTATTGTTCTGGCTCTACAGCAGGGTGTTTAAATTGACTTGTGGTACTACAGTGGGGCATCTACTGATTTGGGGGCACGGTACATAGAGGTTCTGGTGTTTATAAAGGGTGTGGGTCTCTGTTGCGAATAGCCATTCGCTCCCAGCCAGTTTCGAACTGACTGGGCAAACAATTGCTTATGCCAATCGATCCCTGGAGCAGCGAACATGGTGCTCTGAAAGGTAAGTAACTGTTTTATCCTCAACCCTCTACTTAATCCTACCCTAACCCTCCCTTTTTATTACCCTAACCTTAACCCTCCCTTCCCACAGCCTGACCCTAAGCCCCCCTTCCATAGCCCTAACCCTCTCTGGTCATTCTCCGTGTGTATTTTCCCTACTTAAAATGGACTTAGTTAAGATTGCTTATGTCACTCGTGTGTGCCAATAGGCACCTAAAAACCGGGTCGGGTCGGGGAACGGGACCGGAGAAGTAGGTGCGGATACATGTTTATCCACACCTACGGATCTCACACTTAATGTGAATCTAGTCCAATATTTTTCTTTTTTTAAATTTCTTAAAGTTAAATAAACCCCCCAAAACACTTTGTAAACTCTTTTAAATAATGCGTGACCAGAATGAGTGGCAATACGCTGCTATCAAGGCTTAAAAGTAATCAAAATTATGTACAGTTCGAGCAGAAATGTGTTTTAAAAATAACGGACCCTTATGTGTTTAAGCTGTAAAAAAGGGCCATTTAAAGAATAAAAAGCTTTTCTGTTATACACTTACACCGACCCCTAAACTGGGGTAATCTTTTAGACGAAAGCACAATGAAAAAAAAAAAAACAAGATGGAATCGCAGTTCTGGATCAGGTCCTCCGTGCCTGAGATTTGTAGCGGTTTCTATTTAAGGTGATAAAAATATATGACAAAGTAATATTATTTACTGATTGTGACACAATATTATCAAGATCCCTGTCTTTCAACAGTAGGGGCCAGATTTACTAAACCGTGGAGATGTTTCCCATAGCAACCAATCAGATTCTAGCTGACATTCTCTAGTATGTAAAATAAAAATGAGAGCTAGAATCTGATTGGTTGCTATTGGCAACATCTCCACTTTTCCTTTAGTGTATCCAGCCCTTGGACTGGAATATTTAGGGACACATTAAACACTAGGATCTCTTGTTAAGTGTACAACTAATCTTGCTCCTTACACTTTGTGATAATGGGGTGTATTCAGAGATGCGTTGCTATAAAGGAACGCAGTTATACGCACGCACATTGCAGGCCAAACCCCACATACCTGCATTTAAATGCCTTACCCCGTCCATTTTTATTTAAATTTTTACGTACGTATTTTTGCGTCGCATAACCGTAAGTATGTACCCAAGTGCGATTCACAAGTCCGTCCGTTAGGCACTTGTGTGCGTATTTTCTATGTTATTTGCGTATATAAAGTTACTACGTATACGCAGTTCAACCGTACCTAAAAATACACACGCAACTTCACGTGAAAACAGATCTCTGAATACGCCCCACTGTGAATAAGGCATTTCCTAATAAAGTTAGACGCCATTTGACTCTGAGCCAGCAATGGTATATTTCTACATCAATATCTTCAGGAGAGCTGACGTCTGTCTCTACAGCGGAGTCCTGTTATTCAGCCGCCTATCTTCTGATGACACTTCTGATGAGCACTGTGATAAGAGCAGTCATGTCAGACTTGTAATGTAGACAGTGGTGAAATGCTGAAGTGTATCTGACACTGCTCCTTGGCTTGCAGTAGGAAGCCGCCGTATAATATTACTGTGAAATCATATGCTTTCAGCTCACTGAGGAGAACGACGGCTTCAGCCAAGAAACCTACAATACATCAACAGCAGAATCCACTTCACATTAAAGCCTATGTCTAAATAGGCTGTGAAATAACTATGAAATGGGGAGGTCAGATAAACAGGAGTTTCTACTGTTCAAACCAATAAGATTTTAACTACTATCTGATAAAATCTGATTGGCTGCTAACTGCAAACCCTCACTTCTCCTTTCTATTTCTATATTAGGTCAGGTATAGGCAACCTGCAACACACGCCAAAACTACAAGTCCCATCACGCGTTGGAGTGATGCACACTACTGTATTAGGAACACGGGTGTGGGTTCCCGCTTAGAACGGTCCTATTTCGATAGCGCTGTTTCCTCCAAGCCAGTTTGAAATTGAACCTCGAGGAGGCGTAGCTATCGATTCACGGAGCACCAAGCTTTCGATGCTCCGATAAGTAAGTAAAAAAAAGTCCCCCACTCCTTTCCCTAATTCTAACCCTAACCCTCCCCTCTCATTACCCTAAACCTAACCCTCCTTTCTTGGCAGCCTGACCCTAACCCTCCCTTCCTGGCAGCCTGACCCTAACCCTCCCTCTCCTGCAGCCTGACCCTAACGCTCCCTCCCCTGCAGCCTGACCCTGACCCTCCCTCTCCTGCACCCTGGAGAGGTTTACCCCACGGCCCGGTGATAGCAGCGGCGGAGGGATATCGGCAGCGGCGGTATTTGCGAATCATAATGGGTGAGTATGCCTATCGGCACAATCACACAATCAAAAGACCGTTTCGCCACACATCTTACCAGTGTGTGCTGTCCAAAAATCACAATGCACACTTGCAAAAAGCAAGATATCTCCATCACTGATCTGGCATATTAGGAGCTCCAAAACATCAAATTTAAAGATCACAGATCGTTTAAAAAAATCTTTGAGCATCTTTGGACAGTGCATACTGGTAACAGATCTGGTGACACGCTCTTTTGATTGTGTGACTGGAAAGATTATCAGTATATACACAGCCTTACTGTAACACGGGAGAAGAATTCTGCAGTGGTCTTTAGTGCACTCTGATATTCCTTTCCCACGTTCTTCTGCAAACATATAGGTTCTCCAAGCTCGCTCACAAAGTGAATGTCCAAGTTCCTGGCATTGGTTTTACCTCTCCCCATGTGCTAAACAAGTGCTCACAATCCTTTAATCCTCTGTGTCTGCTGCATCTAAAAGAGTTTGTACCATAGATTTTTGAGAGCTGCTATGTTTACACTAATATCCTTGCTGCTTACTTGGAAGGTGCTCTTTATACATACTTCTTGAGGAAACATAGAACATAGAAACATAGAAAGTGACGGCAGATAAGAGCCACATGGCCCATCTAGTCTGCCCATTTGTTTATTCAAAACTATACTGACCCTAGACCCTGTTTACCCTCAATTTAGTTTACAATTTAGGATACCCTTATATTTATCCCAAGCATGTTTACACTGTTCTGCTGTATTGGCCTCAACCACCTCAGATGGGAGAATATTCCACTTATCTATCACCCTTTCAGTGAAGTAATTTTTCCGCACATTTCCTTTGAATCTACCACCCTCCAGTTTGTATCCATGCCCTCGTGTTCTATTACACCTTTTCTTTTGAAAAATGGTACCCTCCTCTAGCTGGCCACAACCCTTGATGTATTTGAAAGCTGCTATCATGTCCCCCCTCTCCCTTCTCTGCTCCAAGCTATAAATGTTCAGTTCCTCTAGCCTTTCTTGGTATGTTTTGGACCATTTTAGTTGCTCTTTTTTGCACAGTCTCTGATGTATTTATGTCTTTCTGGAGATATGGCCTCCAGAACTGAACACAGTGTTCTAGGTGAGGGCGTACCAATGACTTATAAACAGGGTTGCCGACTCTCCCGGAATGTCCGGGAGACTCCCGAAATTCGGGCAGTACTCCCGGTATCCCGGGAAAGCCAGCAAATCTCCCGCAAGTGACTTGAGGCACGTGGTTTTACTGAAACCACGGCCTCAAGTCCTGCCCCCCTGCCTAGAAACACTAGTATACTAGTGTTGCTAGGCACAGGAAGGGACTTGATGCCGCAATCTTCGGCATCAAGCCCTGTCCCGACTCCTATTTCAAGAAAAAACGGGTCAGTATGAGCAAGGGGGCGGGCCTTATGACACGATTTGCATAACCGCGTCATTAAGCCCCGCCCCCTCCATGCATCGCTAGCTTCTCTCCGGGATCTCCCTGAGAGAAGCTGCCAAAAGTCGGCAACCATGCTTATAAAGGGGCATCATTACTTCCCTCTTTCTGCTACTAATTCCTCTCCCTATGCAACCAAGCATCTGACTTGCCTTTCTCTTTGCTTTGTTACAGTGCTTGTCTACCTTTAAGTCACTGGAAATAATGACTCCTAGATCCCTTTCCTCCTCTGTAGATTCTAATGTAGTGCCATTAAGGAAATATTGAGCCTTTTGGTTTTTGTGCCCCAAGTGCATGATTTTGCACTTTTTGGCATTAAACTGCAGTTGCCACACTCTTGACCATTCCTCCAGTCTACCTAGATCATCCCTCATTTTCTGTACCCCACCAGGAGTGTGTTTACAATGACCTGCTGGTACATGACAAATCACCTGCTGCCTGCCATTGTTCCTTCACACTCCTGGTAAAACTAATATTTCATTATTGTTTTTTCACGGTGTTACTTCATGCAGATCTGATGTACATAGACTTTTATTTTAGTAGAATACTATTTTAACACAAATCAATGCTGCAAGAATAACTTTGATGATTGTATTTTTCATTGATTTGTATCTTCTCATTTTTCACATGGCACATAAGAGACTTAGAAGAGAGGTTTGGAAAGTGCCACTGAGCTCTGTCCCCATCATGCTATCTACCTCTACCTTAACCTCCCTATGGGTCGTGTTCATTATTAAGAACTCTGGCAGACTTTTGTACACTACATACTGCAGTAGTTGCTTGCGTGGTGCCATAATCTCCACAACAGAACGCAGCTGACTGATGCTGCGTTCTGTGCGGATATCAGCCCCTCCCCCGTGCTTAGGAGCATTTTAAATAGCACGGTAAGGATTTGGCTAAGCCCTTTTGTACAATGCGATAAGAATACTTAAGGTAAAGTCCAGGTGGCAGAACCACAATCTGTAGTAGAGCCGGGGTACTAATGTACGGAAATCAGCCCTAACTGTGAATCCAGTCCTCTGCCTTTATATATCATGCTGGATAAATCTCCCGCAAGGGACTTGAGGCCCGTGGTTTTATGGAAACCACGGCCTCAAGTCCTGCCCCCCTGCCTATTTAAGCTAAAACTGGGTAGATATGATACAGGGGCGGGGCTTAATGACAATTTGCATAAATCGCGCAATTAAGCCCCACCCCCTGCATGCGTCGCTAGCTTCCTTCTGGGATCTCCCGGAGGGAAGCTGGCAAAAGTCGGCAACCCTGTAATAGAGTCTCTGGGAAGCAGTCTGATTGTGTCTAGCAGCCAGACATTGGGCCTAATCCAGCATTAATAGCTGATTCCATACAGTAGCCTTCACAACAAACTTTGCAATCCGTTCTTCCTTCCGCATACAGAACCCTAACCAATATTCTGCATTCGGAAGGGCACGTATGAAATGGTGGATCATATGTAAGTCAGCTCACTTGTAAATTGACTCAAATCACTGCCACAAGTCCCGCTCCCTGCATAAATTCTATAAAGAATACTGTATTCTGCGCCCCCCCAAAGGTCAGCTTGAATTTCTGGGTCAAAGGGGATAACACCTTACACCCTTTTGTAACCACTCAATATATAACCGGGGTATAACAATGAAACAACATTATCTAGAATTACCCAAGCATAATCCAAGGCCCGCCCCCTGCATATCAGTACTGTGATCCATAGCATTACTAAGGATGGGTGTGGCTTGATTATGTAATTTCCACCCTACCCTTAGCAAGACTATGGATTGCCACATTGGGGCAGATCCAGAACAACGCTTCCAAGCGAATTTACGCCTGGTGGACACGTAAATTCACGATTTTGTATTTACTGTGCATGCGCGCAACAGATGATATGCTACGTCACGTAACGCTGAGCGTATTGGCCATTCACGTATCTGCTACATAAATTCGTACGTGGGGGCGTGTCAATTTTACGTTAGCCAAAAGTACGCCGAAAAGTACGCAATGTAGGCGGAGGTTTGCATTTAAATTGTACAGTATGGGCGTGCTTAGCTGCGTAAGTTAGCGTTGCCTATACGTACGTGTGCGGGCGTGAGCGGTTACGCTGTCGAAAGTTAAGGTAGGGTTTGAAAAGCGGAAATCAGTCAAAGTACTTTTGACATTCAAGGGGTGTGCCTAGGGGAGAGCTTAGAAGGTACGCACACGAAAATACGCTACGCTAGTAAACGGATTGCAAGCGGCGTTCAGGATCTACCGCATTGATATGTAGGGACAGGGCTTCAGGCAGTGATTTGAATTAAAGCATCAAGCCCGACCCCCATACTGCCAGCTATTTCTTTGTTAAGATCTCCTAGAATGAAGAAATAAAAATTCTGAAACTATGGGCCTGATTCAGACTTAAGAAGAAGCTTAAGTTAGGGTAGCCTTCAGCCGGTGTAAGGGAGAGTTAATACGCTCCTACAAGGGGGAGTGTCGGGCCAGAGCAGCGATGTTACGCTGAGCGCTACAGCGCTCAGTGTAACATCGTAGCTCTGGATCAAGCCCATCTTCCCAAACTATCTCTACCTCTGCCAAAACATGTAATTCTGCGCGATGTTACCTAATACTGTGATAAACGTGATAATGATCTATGAACAATGGCCATGGATGATTATAAAGTCAATAAAGTTTCTATTTCAAGAAAAATAACTCGTGCAATCAGCTTATGAATTTTTTTAATGTGAAACTGTTTATTGTGTGGAAGAAAACAGCCCAGGGAACCGTCATTGTGTTCAGTCTAACTGCAAACATTCTGCTGACAAACAGCACTTACGTGTGACTCATAGATGACAAAATAAACCAAGTACAATTTCCTAATTGAAAACAGTTCTGAAAGCTCTGCAGGACCTTAAAGAGTACAGTTTCCTCGTGATTAAAGTAGTACATAAACCGCTGTCTTAGAGGGTTTCTGTTTCTGTCTATAATCACAGGGGGATATTTGCAGATCTTTAAACAATATACCCATAAAAAGAGACGTGTTATAACGCTTTCACATCACCACCCTGCAATAACCAGGGGTTTTCAATCCTTTTATGTTTTTCAACCCGGGTTATTGCAGGGTTGCCGACTTTTGCCAGCTCCCCTCCGGGAGATCCCAGAGGGAAGCTACCGACGCATGCAGGGGGCGGGGTTTACTGGTGCGATGTATGCAAATTGTCATTAAGCCCCACCCCCTGCATCATACTTACCCAGTTTTAGCTTAAATAGGCATCGGGACAGGGCTTGATGGCGCAAATTGTGTCATCAAGTTGCTCCCTGGCCTTAGCAACACTAGTATACTAGGCAGGAGGGCAGGACTTGAGGCCGTGGTTTCCATGAAACCACGGGCCTCAAGTCCCTTGCGGGAGATTTACCGGCACTCCTGGGATACTCGAGTCTCCCGGACATTCTGGGAGAGTCAGCAACCCTGGGTTATTGCATGGTGAAATGCCATGGTAAGTCAAGCTCTAAAGCTGGTCATACACTAGAGCGATTATCAGCCTGAGCACCCAATTATCGGATGATCGGGCAAATAATCGCTGTAGTTAGTGGCCAGGATCAATTTTTCAAGCACACCAGAAACGCTCCGATATTTTAAGGGAGCCAATCAGCTATCTGAAAGGCTCCCTATTCTTCAAAGTTTCTGCTGTAGATCTATGTACCATACTGCTCTGACAGCTTTAAAGTATACCTCCAAAGCTTCAAGAGCAGCATAGTACATAGATATACAGCAGCAGCTATTGCAGGAAGTAGTAGAGACAGGGATCAGCTGAAGCTGCGCTGCGTGAAATGCAGCTTTGGCTGATCCCTGACTTTACTTCTCCCTGCAATGGCAGTTGCTGCAGATCTATGTACTATGCTGCTGTGACAGCTTTTAAGGTATACTTCAAAGATGTCAGAGCAGCATAGTACATAGAGTAGTAGAGAGCCCTGGCCTCTCCTCTTCTGCTAGGATTATCAGTCCCAGCAGTAGAGGCGTTTATCGGGACACCCCTGCTGGGATCGATAATCAACCCAGTGTATGGCCAGTTTTACCCGGGTAATTAAAAAAAATCAATCATACATTTTTTTTCTGTATTTTACAGTCCCCCCCCCCCCTGTAAATGACAGGACTGTATTCACAGATCCGTTTTCACGTGAAGTTGCGTGCGTATTTAACTGCGCATGCGTAGTAACTTTATTTAAGTAACATAGAATATATGCACGTAAGTTCTTTAGGCACAGACATGTGAATCGCACTTGGGGACATACGTACCTGAAAAGTAACGTGAAAGAGGGTGGGGGGGCATTTAAATGAGTCTTTGAGGGCGCGGTTACATAGAATCGCACGCATGGAATACATATAGGCACGTAAGTACACACATGTAAAGTTAGAGGTGCTCTATGGAGGCGTGTGTCTATGATTGATTGGCCATGAGAGGGGAGTGTCGCGGGTGTTGGTGGGTGTTACTTTGCTACGTGCGTGCTTATAATTGCGTACTTTTAAAAAACGGATCTCTGAATACGGCCCAGTGTTAGGTTCAAAAAGTTCCTGCGAGTCACATCTTCAACCAACTTTTCAGAAATAACAGTCCGCCATACTAGTATAGCCGGTACAGCAATTCCAGTTTACACATATGAATGGATTCAGTTCCATAATCTAAACACAAAACTGAAGACGCATTCTGTGCCAAAACTTACTGCACGTTCACTCTCTAGTTTTCATTGTGTTTGCTTTTCCATAATTATATGTCACAGTTTAACATCACTTCCATTTTCACAGTCAATGATTTTAATTTTATGAACAAACTACTTAAACCTCTTTGCCGCAGCAAGACCCTGAGGCCTCATTGCATAAATATCCCTGTGTGCTTCATGGAGATGGTCTTGTTTTCTCACTAGTTAAACATATGTTAGGCATTTTGTTGTGTGAAGTGAGACCTATATAAGGAAGGAAAAACTATGTAGGATATAAACGCCATGAGAACTAAGGCATTTTATACCATGAGATCCCAAAAAGGAGATCAAACTTACACGGTTCATTGAGCTTGATGCATTGCACCATCAAATCTAATCCCCACAGAACTATGAGGCAGGGGGCGGAGCATTGACTGCGTTATACTGAGCACATTATTAAGCTCCTCCCACTGCTTCACAATGGTGCATATTGATTCACAGCATCTAGCCACCTGATGCCTCTAGGCTAATCAGGGTATCGTTTGGCACTACATTTCCAGGAAAGTTGACTGGCATAAATAGCACCTACTAACAGGGTGGATGCATTTTGGGCATCCTTGGGCTAGTTCAAAGAGCTTCTTGGTAGCTGTGTGTATTTCTATCCTAATATAAGGAGGGAAGGAGTCCCAGGCTTGTTACACACCTAGGGATAGATCCAGACCTAAGTTCTTTTAACGTTCGTTGGCGTAGCGTATTTACGCTATCGTAAGTAATATGCACTCCCCTTGGTTGTACGAATACCAAACCCTACCTTAATTTTTCCTAGTATAAGTACGCTCGTATGTAATGGATTGTCGTATGTAATGTAATATAAATTGTACAGTATAGAAACATAGAAACATAGAAAGTGACGGCAGATAAGGGCCACATGGCCCATCTAGTCTGCCCATTTGTTTATTGAAAACTATACTGACCCTAGACCCTATTTACCCTCAATTTGGTTTACAATTTAGGATACCCTTATATTTATCCCAAGCATGTTTAAATTGTTCTACTGTATTGGCCTCAACCACCTCAGATGGGAGAATATTCCATTTATCTATCACCCTTTCAGTGAAGTAATTTTTCCGCACATTTCCTTTGAATCTACCACCCTCCAGTTTGTATCCATGCCCTCGTGTTCTATTACACCTTTTCTTTTGAAAAATGCCCCCTCTTCTAGCTGGTCACAACCCTTGATGTATTTGAAAGCTGCTATCATGTCCCCCCTCTCCCTTCTCTGCTCCAAGCTATACATGTTTAGTTCCTCTAGCCTTTCTTGGTATGATTTGTTACAAAGGCCATGGACCATTTTAGTTGCTCTTCTTTGCACAATCTCTAATGTATTTATGTCTTTCTGGAGATATGGCCTCCAGAAACCTAACCCGGCCCATACTGTACAATTTAAATGTCTCCCTCCGCCTAAAAAGCGTATTTCCGGGTGTCGTGTGGATAACTCGCCCCTTCGTTTGTATTTACGCTGAAGGTACGTAAGATCAGAGTTATGTTGTGTAACATCTGGCACGAGCATGTGCAGTACATACAAAAAGGCGATTTTACAATTTCGGGAGTCTCCTGGAATACAATAGCGGCTAGCGTAAATACGCTTTCGTACTGGGGTCTGGATCTGGCCCCTAGGGCCTAATGGAGTCTTGATTCTTTTATGTGCCTTCACTTCTTATCACGCTAGACATAGACATAGACACAGGACTGGATCCAGAATTATGCAAAGCAGTCAGTATATTTGTTCTAAACGTGGAAATACTACGAGCAAGCAATCTTACACATGGTGGTTACATAGCGGAATGCACTACAAGCAATTCGGAATTCCGTACTGTAATATATTCTGATGGCAGAGAGTGACGACAAACCAAGATGAAGAATCACAATAAATACTGAAAATATTTATTCACTGACAGTTTAACAGTCAAGAAATACTGATGCTGCCATTGTTATTGAGAAATAGTTTTCCTGGCAGAGCTGAATGGGTGAGATATTCACAGGACACAACCCTTTGGTGGTAGAGGACACACCCCTTTGGTGCAGCATCTTGCTGGTGCTATTACAATCTCCCTGATATTCATTTGCAACCATGGGAATGTCCAGCAGATCAGGCAGATCTCCCGGTATCCCAGGAGAGGGCTTGAGGCCCGAGGTTTCATGAAAACCAGGGCCTCAAGTCCTGCCCCCTTGCCTAGCAACACTAGTATCCTAGTGTTGCTAGGGACAGGGAGGGACTTGATGATGCAAATTGCATCATCAAGACCTGCCCCCATCCTTATTAAACCTAAAAGGGGGTGTGGGTCCCCGGTTAGACTGGCCCTATTTCAAGGAGGCATTGCAATCAATCCATAGAGCACCGAGCTTTCAGTGCTCCGAAAAGTAAGTAAAAAAAGTCCCCCACTCCTTTCCCTAATTCTAATCCTAACCCTCCCCTCTCACTACCCTAAGCATAACCCTCCTTTCCTGGCAGTCTGACCCTAACCCTACATTTCTTGCAGCCTGACTCTAATTGTCCCTTCCCTGCAGCCTGACCCTAACCCTCCATCTCTTGCAGCCTGACCCTAACCCTCCCTTACCTGAAGCCTGACCCTAACCCTCCCTACCCCACACAGAGAGGTTACTTACCTTTCCATCGGTCCGGCGATAGCAGCTGCGGTATTTGCGAATCAGAATAGGTGAGAATGGCGATCGGCATACTCACCCATTCTGAAAAACAAAATTTAGAAACTGGTAAGTATTTGAAATAGGGACATCCAAAAAGGAACTTTCGGATGTCGCTATTTCGGAAATGACAGTTTACCCCACCTATGAGGGGTAATTAATATTCAAGGGGTGGGGCTTAATGGAACGATTTGCATTAATAACATCATTAAGCTCCACCCCCTGCATGCATCTATGGCTTCCCATAGACGTTGGGAAGCTTTTAAAAGTCGGCAGCCCTAGGCAATAGCTATGATGTCACAGCCTGATGCCACATTCCCAGCATGAGAATGCATTAGATACCACACTGACTTCCAACTCAACACATAGTAAGAGGGGGGAGACAGGAAGGAAGCATGCCCCGAAAGCCATACACACATTGTACATCTTATACAGGAGAATATATGAAAGTATAATTTATCAGATCATTGAGAGATATTTGCTGTTTTATGAACAAAAAAGATCCATGGATACAGTAAATACAATCCACCTAACACCTTTTTATTTGAATCCTCATTCTCTCCTATCCTGCAAGTATGGAAAATGTAATAATTAAACAAAATGTTACGTCAAATTGATACATTGCACCTGCGTATGGTAAGTCACGCATTGCTGCAGATAGAGAGTAAATAGTGCACCACCGATCCCAATGGGACCTTTCTAACAGGCATATGACATAGAAAGAGAAAAGGCCCTTTGTAATGCAGAGAAAGCTGTATATAAAATCTTCATGGCGTGTTAGTAATTCC
>WWET01000781.1:327469-339656 GCA_011038615.1 Limnodynastes dumerilii | reverse complement strand
AAGCGAGCCTGGATCACTATCACTCCCCAGATTTATGCGGTGTCTGTAAATAGAGCCCTAAATTTGGAATAGGGGACCGTTTTAGAATTTTTTTTATGAATGGGTGAGTGGGCCGATCGGCATATTCGCCCATCCATTTTCGCAGACTCTCTGGATGACAGCTACAGAGAGGTGAGCAATATTTTAGTATTGGGGGGTTAGGGTTAGGACCATAGAAGGGGAGGGTTGGGGTCAGGCTGTCGGGAGGGGGGTCTTAGGGTTAGGCTATAGAGAAGGGAGTATTAGGGTCAGGCTAGGGAGAAGGGAGGGTTAGGGTAATGGAAGGGAAGGGTTAGGGTTAAAATTAGGGGAAGGGTTGGGGTCAATTTAGCCACTCACCTTTCGGAGCACCGTGTTTGGTGCTCCAGGGATCAATTGCTATGCCTCTTTGGGGCATATGCATATCGATATTCCGAAACTGGCTGGGAGAGAATGTCCCTATCGAAATAGAGCTGTTCTTTGCAGGGACCCACACCCGTATGAGGGCAGGGCTTGATGACACAATTTATGCATATCGAGTCCCATAGACCCTGAGTGACATTTTTCATAGTACTACTAGGGATGGGATAGGGCTTGATGATACAAAATGCGTAACCAAGTCCCACCCAGTCCCTGGTAATATTGGGAATAGTAGTGTTGCTAGGCAGAGAAACCAGAGTCTCAAGCCCACTGTGGGAGGTTTGCTGGCTCTGTTGGAATACCAGGAAAACTGCATACATTTCGGGAGTCTCCAGGATATCCCCGGAGAGTCGGCAACCTTATTCTATGTTACCCATTTAGGCTTTGTGAGTCCTAGGGGCCCTGCCTGCCATATGCTTCTTAAATGTTTTTCTTTATGCTACAAGAGGGACCCAGATTCTACTGAATGGAGCCAGGCCGCAGGAGAGTCAGAAAAGTACTGTTGCTGTCTCTCCAGTGCAGGCATTTCCAACCTATGGATCTCCAGATGTTGTGAAACTACAAATCCCAGCATGTTTTCACTGCATGATAAAGCATTCTGGGACTCGTAGTTTTACAACACCTGAAGAGGTTGGTCAGGCCTGCTCTAGTAAATAGTCTCTGTCCAGTGCCATAAGGGCTGAGTAATAAGGGCTCTGCCAGTCTGCATGAGAGGGGGGAGTTACAGGGGAGTTCACTCCCCTCTTCGTGCAGACTGTCAGGATTCGGTCGAAACCCTACAACAGGGTTACCGACTTTTAAAGGATTCCCTCCAGGAGATGCAGGCAGGGGACTGGGCTTAACAGCTCGATTTATGCAAATCGCTTCATAAAGCCCCGCCCCTTGACTATCAATGACCCCTTTCGGGGTTTCATAGAGATGGGGGTGGGGCTTGATGACACAGTTTGCGTCATCAAGCCCTTCCCTGTCCCTAGCAGCACTAGTAAACTAGTGTTGTCAGTCAGGGGAGCAGGACTTGAGGCCGTGGTTTCATGGAAAACACGGGCCTCAAATCCCTTGCGGGAGATTTGCCGGCTCTCCCGGGATACCGCGAGAACTGCCTGAATTTTGGGAGTCTCCCGGGCATTCTGGGAGAGTCGGAAACTATGCCCTACAACAACCACCAGAAGGAAGCTTAAAAGATTCTTACATTGGGCTGGATCCAGACCTTGTTAAGTGCATGAACTTAGTTACTCCTGGGATAAACCATGTTGATTGCAGGGGAGTCATATTTCATCTGTTGCAAACAGTATTAGAGTTGAGAGGTGATGTTTCCTATCTCAAGTCTAAATAACAGTGTGCTAGTAACGCTGGTCAGTATCTGTGTGCAGTAAGCAATTTAAAGATATATCCCTGCATGCAAAGAATACAATTAACTTGGCTCCCCCTGAAATCAACATGGTTTAGACCAGGAGTAACTAAGTTCATGCACTTAACAAGGTCTGGATCAGGTCCATTATTGTTATTTAATGAGCTATGTAGAAAAATGTATTTTTTTACAAATAGTAAATCAGAGACAATTTTTTTTCTGCTGTTGTAATAAAAAAGAGCCCTTCACTTACCACTGAGAAGAAAATAAGATCAGCAATGTATGGAACATATTAGAAGCACAGAATACATGACACTGAAGGGAGACATTAATGATGTCAGTCATTTCCCCAAAGCATTCTTGATAAACATGTCAGTGCTAAAGATGTCTGAAGGTCTCTCTAGCTGTTCTGGCATTCACAGGAATGAATGGAACATGTGTAATACATGTGATAGCAGCTCCTAGTAGCCCACGGGAATCTAGACATAATCTAGCTGAGAGGGTCAATATTTTCATTCCTTGCGTGGTACAAAGAAGCAGTGATTCCAGTGTTTGTGCTCCTAGATACTTAGGTCTGTGAGAAACTTAGTACTATATCCTCTACATATGTAAAATAAACAGTATAACATTTAAAAATGTACAGGACATCGCCATATATAACAAGCAAAAGCAGAGGATTTCCCTGCATGCAAAAGAATTAAAATTCTTAAATTTTTCTAATGTGCAGATTTGCATCTGTTTTACCCTTCCTCATAAAGGGCTGGATCCAGACTTAAGTAAGAGTTTGAAATTAGTTACTCCTGGGCTAAACCATGTTTATTTCAAGTTAATTGTATTCTTTGCATGCAGGGATACATAATTAAATTGCTTACTGCACACAGATACTGACCAGCTTTACTATCAGAGCTATTTAGACATAAGGGGCCAGATCCAGAACTACGCATTTCTGCGAATTTACGTGTGGCGGAGACGTAAATTCGCAGATTTGAACGCACTGCGCATGCGCACCACTGAAAATACGCACATTCACGTAGCGTATTTTAGAACGTATGGGTGATTCACGTATGTCACACATAAATACTTACGTGTGGGCGTGACAAATTTACGTTAGTCAACAATACGTGAGTTTTACGTGAAGTAGGCCGGGGGGTGGTATTTAAGGTGTACAGTATGGGCGTGCTAAGCTGCGTACGTTCGCGTAGTCAGTACGTCCGTTAGCGGACGTATGCTGTTACGTTAGGAAAAGTTAAGGTAGGGTTTGGGTCGCGTAATTTGACAAAATACGTCCGTGCAAGGGGTGTGCCGAGGGGAGTGTAGCGAACTTACGTGCACGAAAATACGCTCCGCGAATAAACGCACGGCACACGTAGTTCTGGATCTACCCCAAGGTGATTTAAACATCACCTCTCAACTCTAATACTGTTTGCAACAGATGAAATATGACTCCCCCTGCAATCAACATGGTTTAGCCCAGGAGTAACTCATTTCAATCACTTAAGTCTGGATCCAGCCCAAAGGGCCTGATCAAGACTTAATAATGACAGGCAATTTATGGACACGGTATGCGTGAATCTGGCTGTGGGAACGCACTGAGAATGCGCACGGCAGATGTTACGCATCGTAACTCTGATCGTACATATCTTTTACGTAACTCTGTATGATAGGGTGTGACATCCCTATGCAAGCCATAGTAAAAAATAAAGATAATGGATAGTGGGCGCTAGAAGTGGTAAATCCAAAATAAATTCTGAAAGGTGATGGCTGACTCGTAACCCTGTGAATTATGGTGAAACTTCCAAAAGTTGATGTGCTTCAATAAAAAATATATATATTCATCCTATGCCAGAATCAGTATGCTGCAATACTGCCCCATACACAAGGAAAGGTTAAGGCAGGGTTCTGAACACATAAGTAAGCTAAGTTACGTACGTGTTAAGGGAGTGCCAGGGGGGGGGCCTTATCTTTAGTAGTGTGTAACTTACCGGTAGATACGCTGCATACGTAAAACGATCTTAAATCTGAATCAGACTCAAACTCTGAATCAGCCCCATATTCATACCTCTTCCTAATATTGGTTGGTAATCAATATACAGGGGGCTGTGTTAGCAGAATATTCACAATAAATGTCCATTAAGGCATTAAGGTGTTATCTGGGCTTTTTCAGTGGTTAAAGGAAGACGAGGGGTCAGATTTACTAAACTGTGGGAAAGGAAAAGTAGAGATGTTGCACATAGCAACCAATCATATTGTAGCTCTCACTTTTCTATTACATACTAGAGAATGTCAGCTAGAATCTGATTGGTTGCTATAGGCAACATCTCCACTTTTCCAAACCTGCAGCTTAGTAAATCTGGCTGTATGTTTCTATGTTATTTTTTGTTAGGCAACCAGAAAAATTTTTTCCGCCAAACCTTATTATTAATAATATAATTGTTAATTATTGTATATATTATATACATAATTATATTAACAACTATATAATTATTATTAGTAGGGCACAGCAAAAATAATACATTTATATTATTACTTTATATGCTTTACAAATTACAACTGTTTTAATTATTCAGTATATTCAAATTATTACCTTCTAAATGAGCACCACTTGGAATAAAAACATATTAATCTTGTCATACTTAATTATAGTGTTATTGCAAATCATCATAACCATATTTACACATTGCCCAAGCCTGAAAATGTAGAGTGTTTTGGTACTTGGAAAATGTGATAATTCTCTCTAGTGTTTTGCGATGTTAATACTTGTTAATACTTGTTGCGAATAAATTGTATGCAATAACACTGTAGGATACTTGAAAATCTAGAAACAGGAAAAATAAATAATCATTTCCAATCAATTAGAAAACTCTCTGATGATTACTCAAATTAAGTTAGTCATTTCCTCTAAGCATTCATACTGTAATTCTCCAGTGTCTGATGCAGTGTCAGTAAAGATTATTGAATGCAACATGGGTGTTCTGTTGCCAAAACAACCTCTATCCTAATGATAAAGAGCTGGTGTATAACATAAAAAAAAAAGAAACAAATAAAAATAAAATAAAAATATTGGAGAATTATCATATAATTTAACAAATGATATAAACATCTGCCAGGGGTAGCGCCAGCGGGGATCTGGTACTAGATACTACTGGATCCGGTCTTTCATGTGAGCGCATTGTAGGTCACTCTCATGTTATGTCCCAGGTAGCTGACCTTACATTTTTTCGATCTGTCCTGACATAAAATGAATATAGATTAGAAGTGTTATGAGGTGGCGTGCATAGAACACATCTATATTCAGAGGCGGAACTACCATTGGTGCAACAGGTGTAATGGCACAGGGGCCCATGCTAATACAAGGGCCCACAGCTATCATCGCACCGCCGAAGCTCTCCACTGGGTTACCTGGGATATCATCAGGGCCAAAGCATAGTTTTTGCGCCTGGGCTCACAACTCGCTAGTTCCACCTCTGTCTATAACCATTCTATAGGTTGCACTAAAGAGCAAAGTTAAAAAAACAATCGACTAGAGCGCTTGTCAGCTAAATGTCCCGCCAATTATATAGTGTGGATGTTGGACCGATTTGTGGGGAACGCTGACAAAATAGTCCAGTATTGCTGCCAACCAATAATAGTATGCTGTCACAAGATCTGCCAGCGATCAGAAGATCTCTCCTACCGTGAAATCAGGCATCAAAATGTGTCTGCGCCCACTGCAGAAATAACAGTGTTGCATGGTGTGGGTGCATCTTGATGACACGGCGCATATGATCAAATGCCGCTGTAGGTCAAATGAGGGACAGTGACCACTCTCCTGGTATTATGGCCTGAATTTCAGGAGTTTAGCAGTTTCAGGGCATTGCAGTGGATTGCGTGTTTTGCACTTTAACATAAAAGATCCTTTACAGCTACAAGGGCCTCCTGTTAATCTCTGCAGCCCCTCCCTCTTCAGCATGGATTATCAGTCCCAGCAGGAGACATTAATAGTGCTGTTTTCAGGACCTTGCTAGCGTAACCTCCTGCTGGTAGCAATTACAGAGCAAGTGTATGACAAGCTTTAGATTCAATACTAAAACACATAGATCGGTGCACCAATAGTCATCTTTATATACAGTCTCTTTTATGTATGACATAACATAACACAACAGTAAGGACACCTCCTCTCTGGGTGACCTCATCAGCTCCTTTGGCTTTCACTACCACCTCCATGCCGACGACACTCAAATCTATCTCTCCTCCCCTGACCTCTCCCTTGAACTTCTGTTAAAACTGTCAGATTGCCTCTCGGTCATCACCTCATGGATGTCCAAGCGTTTTCTCAAGCTCAACATGGACAAAACAGAAATCATAGTCTTCTCTCCTTCACGTATCCCCTCTACCCCTACTATCTCTATTACTATTGGCGACTCTACAATCTCCTCCTCCACCCAAGCCCGCTGCCTGGGTGTCATCCTCTCTCTCCTTCACCCCCCCACATCCGCGCCCTCTCACTGTCCTGTTGCTTTTATCTCCACAACATTGCTCGCATCAGACCCTTCTTAACTGCAGGCCCCACTAAAACGCTTATTCAGTCTCGTTATCTCCCGTCTGGACTACTGCAACATTCTCCTCTCTGGTCTCCCTTTGGTCCATCTCGCACCCCTACAATCTATACTAAATGCTGCAGCCAGACTCATCTTCCTCTCCCAACGCACTGCCTCCACATCCCCTCTTTGTCAATCTCTACACTGGCTTCCTGCTCCTTTCAGAATTCTCTTCACGCTCCTCACCACAAGTTACAAGACTCTCTCTTCCTCCACCGCTCCCTACCTCTACTCCCTTATCTCCATCCACACTCCCTCCCATTCACTCCTCTCTGCTGGTGACCATTGCCTCAACTCCAACCTGATAACTACCTCTAACTCCCGCATCCAAGACTTCTCCTGGGTCGCCCATCTCCATTGGAGGAACCTACCACATCCTATCAGGCAAAACCCACTTCATCAGGCTAGCCTACCCTTCCTCCACCTAAGCTTACCTGCCCTCCCCATCTTCATCATGTGTCTTCTGTTTATTTGCCCTCTCTCACTTAGCATGTTAGCTCTTATGAGCAGGGTCCTCTTCTCTCCTGTCATCATCCCTCTACCTTGTCCTCATCACTTCCCACCTTTTTCTCTCTACTGTCTATCTCACTACTTATTCATCTGCTCCTACACACACATCCTGCACCCTTATTCTCCATACATATTGTTTGGCTATTTTCCTACTGTATTTTATTTTTGCTTTGTACATGTGTTGTATTCCTTATTTGTGTTTTTATACCCTCTGTTAATTATTGTATTGTATATGTAACTATTGGCTATACTATTGCCTTTGTACGACGCTGCAGATACCGTGTGGTGCCTTATAAATAAACGTTAATAATAAGGATGTGAAGGGATGTGGTTGCCGGTCTGATATATCGATCATGATATAGCTGCCAGCTGAATGGCGGCTGTATCATTGTTTGAAAAGCCCTGAAAAACAGGAACCTATTTCCCTGTTAGAGTAAGACTAGGCTGCGGTGGCTACGGCAGCCTAAGGTTAGGGTAAGGTCTTAAGGGGTAGGTTAGTGTTAGGCTGAGGACATGGAAGGTTATGGTTAAGCTGCAGGGCATGGAAGGTTAAAGCTAGTGCTAAGGAAGGGGAAGGTTAGAGTTAGGATGCGGGAAACAGAGGGTTAGGAAAGGGTTAAGGGTAGGGTCAGAAAAAATAAGAGCCATAAAAGCCCTTAAATAAAAGTTGATGACCGCTATGGTTGCTTTTCCTCTTTTCCTTGCATGTAACACATTTCATGGAACATTATAAATTAAACATTAGTTATTCCCTGTGGATAATTAAACATCTGCACTTAAGTCTCACAAAGAACAATGACAATGGGCTTTCTTGTCACACGATGAGCCCATTATACACAGACTTTTTGAAGTGTTCTCTGCTTTTAATTGTCCCAGACAATTCGTTCTTTTGTTATACATTGTGTTCTAGTATCTGAAGGATACATACACTGTTCTTTACAGGGAAAATATTCACAGATGCTCATCAAGTTACTATATTAAATGCAGTAAGAAAAGAAAATTGCTTTATGGATGAAATGATTCAAGCGTGACAGCAAACAACTCTGCTTCTCAATAACCACTGCACACATTCTCTATTGTCTTTTCAGTATATAGAGAACTGATTATACAACTACTGTGCCACTGAACGTAAAGCTGGGTACATACAGTACATACTATATGGTTTTGACACAATTATCGCACAGATCACATGATAAACAAGTTTTTGCAGTGATATCTGACCAGTGTGTACACTAACAATCATTTCAAAGGATATGGCATCAGGACAAAAACCTGTTCGTGTAAGTCGGCCTTTGCAAACGTTCTGCACATGATGTTACGCAATGGAACTATGACTTTTGTATGTTGGGACATGACGGTTATATATACGCAGTGTGGACGAGGAGGGGCGGATTTAGACTGAATATTATGGGCAGGGTAAGGCACTTCCATACGTCTGAGTGTTCCATACATACAGCAGCTTCTTGATTTAGGTAACTTGTATTATGTCTAGCTGAGTATGGAATATTCTATTTTTTCATTCTTCTATTGGCATAACTGATAATACAATACTGATTGTATAGTTGATGTATATGTATGGCAACAATGTCATGTTAATGTCTGAAATGTTTCTTTGATCTTAGGATTGTATATCACTTTGCATATGTGCAATCACAGTACCAGTTGGAGATGTGGAAATAATATGTATATTATGTATTTGTTTTAATATATGGTGTACGAATAAAGCTTTTGTTTAAAAAAAAAGTTTTCTAATTAGCACTGTTTTTGAAATAGAGACAGATGAAAACCAGCTTCTGGCAGTCTCTATTTAGGAATCACCATTTTGTGCCGTAGACTGCACCTTCCTTAGGGTATACAATTACAATAAATACAAAAAAAGGGAATTTTACTGATCAATTTTACTCATCAATGGAACGATGTCAAAAGAATAGATGGTAAAGAAACAAATAACATCACAAAGCTGCTGGTAATTGTGTGTAATGTGTATGCCTGAATGGGCATGCCGATATTCGGTAGTAAATTCGGTAAATACTTAACACTGCTTGAAATTTATTGTAATGTGTGTCCAGCCTACAGGGGTGGAAACCGTGGGGGATAATGTACTGTTTTTGCTGGGCTGCCCCAATGAGATCCAGTGACTGATTGGTACATGTATATTGATTACCGTATTTCTGCACCTGCGATGAAGCCAAGGTCGTCGGCCGGGTGGGGTGAGATGTGTATGTGTAAGGGCATCCTAAGCAATCCAGACTTCCGTGCCATCACCAGGTCATTAGGTAGGGTTGAGGGATGGTAATGGAAGGCAGGATACCTGCTGTGCTCGGAGCTCTGAGTGTGGTGGAATCGCTAGTCTGGATCTGACCCTATAGGACTAGTTTTATTTTTAATATGTGGCAGTGACGTAATCAGTGGTGAGAGGCACTGACGGATTCTAAATAATATCAGCATGCCATTCTATTGGGTACAACTTGGTCTGCTCCTGACTTTCCAAATGTCAGTTACTATGGTAACCACCTAGAGAAAACATTAGTTAATTCATTATAATTCATTGTAAAAGCTGGTGCATATGTTTATCTGTAAACTGTGATATTCTGTGATCTGATTACCAGTCTCTTTTTTATTACTATATGCAGGAGAGATGTTATGGTTTACATATCAATGTGTACTGTCCCAAGAGGTTCTCAGAACTCATAGTATATTTATTATAAAATAATATTGTAGATAAAAAAAAAACCCTTCCACCTCTCAAAGACATACCAGGGAAATCCAGTAATCAATTCTCCATTGTAAAGCTAGTACATACTAGAGGCTATTCTGATATTTATTATGAAGATCACATAATAATCATCAGATAGCTCCGACATCTTACCAGTGTGTACTGTCCCAGATGTGCAGAATTGTTAGAAAATGTTTTGCTTTATGGGTTTAAATTTTTAAATTTTTGGGAGATCCTAATTTTACAAGATCAGCACTGTCCTGATGTCTCCATGTATGAAGAAAACTTCATTGTGTATTGACACATCTTCACTGCAATGATCCCCGTTCATATTTCTACATAGCACCACCTTGTGGGCGAGCATATCATTGCAGCAAAGATTCATTTGAACAGCTCGTGAAATGATGCATAGGATAGTAAGCAGTGTGTACAGGGGCATCATTAAGCAGGTCGGGCTAGAATTGTTACTACAGATTTGGCAAGATGTTGGATTGTCACAAAAAACTTCAGTGTGTGCCCAGCTTAGGTCTGTTCCAGTTCATTCAGGCTCGACAACTAAGTAACAATGCCAACAGCAAGAACTCCTAGTCCTTGTACTTTGAGCGACATTGCCTGGGGCGCTACCGACAAAAGGCAATGGAATAAGTCTTAAGGTAAAATATAGAGCTTTACATTACAACCAAGGATAATGACAGGCTCTGCTGTGACCTGACATACTGTACTCTCACTGTATACTAAAACATCTTTGAGTATTATTATGTGTAAATGGTATGTTAGAACAGAATGCTATCAAGACAGTGTTGAGTAACCTTGAGCGCTATATGGTGTGACCTTTTAACTCAGCATATTAACAGATTTCATACAGTGCTATTAGCGATTTACAGAGAATTTATTACATCCACATCAGTTGCTGCCCAACTGGAGCTACATACTAAGGTCCCTAACACATACATACTTACAAACACAGTAGGGCTAATTTATTCAGCAGCCAATTAACCTACCAGTATGTTTTTGCCATGTGGTAGGAAACCGGAGCACCTGGAGGAAACCCACGCAGACACAGGGAGAACATACAAACTCCACACAGATAAGGTCTAGTCTTGGAAATTAACTCATGACCTCAGCACTGTGAGACACAAGTGCTACTCACTGAGCCGCCGTGTTGCCCCAGTAGGGCCACACATTATTTTTAATATTGGTAATAAGTTAATAAAATACATTTAATCAATGGAAGAGAAAATTAATATGTCATAGCAGAGCAGCAAGTGTTAAAAACTGTCACAAATAATAATATAATATAATAACAATAAATATCAGTTATTTAAAGTTATTAGGAGTTGGAATAATATAGACCCACCTAGCACCTCTCTGTTTTGCCTCTAGGGGGCAGTGTTTGTCACTGGGAGAAGGATGTATTTTTTACACATAAAAGTTGACATTTTCCTGTGTTTGGTCGTATACAATATTTCTTCAAGGTTGCCTCATTTTTCATATAAGATTAAGAATGCTTACTCTTTACCGGAGAAAAATCCTTTTTTTAAAAAAACAAGTGAGCATGAAGAGTCGTAGATTTCCGATTAGACATGTAAGGCACATACTAGGGGCTTCTTTTGAAAGTGGGAAGCTAGGCTGGGTGATAGGGGAATGGGAAAAGGGACAACCTTCTGAAAGCCCCTGATGTTTGCCGCCGGAAGGTTCCTGACTCTGAGGTCCAAAATGGAATCTCCTAGAACAGGCCTCACCAAACTGTCACTCTACAGGTGATCTGAAACTACAATGCCCAGCATGCTTTGTCAGGTATCAGCTAGACCCAGTAACAAAGGAAAAAGAACAAAAGGTGGACCAGTTTATAGCGCACTAAATGTTCATGATAATCAAGAATTAGGTATCAAATTATTGTTATAACTCCAATACTGTACTGATACTGAGAAGCAAAAATAGAATTAAAACACAACGTTTACTATAAATAAATTAAAATGACTAAGAAAGCAAAATATTAAAATAGGGATCAAATATACATCCCAATGGTGATTATATCAAAATATTGCAAAAATACCACACTTATTAATATATTATCATACAGTGACAAGTGTAATAGCAGCCAACATTAAAGAACATGGGACAATAGTAATCCAAAGAAATCAATGTTAATCTGATAAAGAACGATAATGATAATAATATATCCTCAGATAGACCCATGCAGTTAAAGTATGCTGGAACTCATATTTTCACACCTGGAGAGCCAAAAGTGTGAAAAGAGAAGGACATCTTGACAGGGGAGGCATTCATGCTGTTCCAAGGATCATCGCAACCCCTAAATCTGGCCCTGAGTATAATTATACGAGAGAGCGGGAAAGAGAGAGAGCACTATCAGTATCACTGCTTATATTAGCAAAATATGACAATGAAACAGGGCAGGAAGTGAGGGGGTATATGGGGGGGGCTCCGGTCCGAACGGCCAATTTTCGAATCGGCCGTTTTCCTCCCCAGACAGTTGCGAACTGGCTGGGATTTCGATTGCTAAGCCTCGAGGCATAGCAATCGACCCACGGAGCACCGAAAGCACTGTGGTCCGAAATATTAAGGAAAAATAGTCCT
>WWET01000781.1:289065-307788 GCA_011038615.1 Limnodynastes dumerilii | reverse complement strand
ATACAATACTATAGCATTTATTTCTGCCTAAAAATAGATGATTATGTTGTATTATTAACAGGACTAGTTCAGGGAAGTATCACACAGTGCTCGTGTAATGAATAATCGTGCTCATTTAGAGACAATAGAATAATATTCTTGTCCTGTTACGGACCGACATCCACTTAGTTCTATTTGTATTGTTTAATAGTAGCATTGGGCCTGATCCAGAACAACGCTTCGGAGCGAATTTACGCGTGGCGGAGACGTAAAATCGCGTATTTGTAAGTACTGCGTATGTGCACCATAGAAAATACACTAATTAGCGTAACGTAAAATTGAACGTATTGTTAGCGTAAATTATCACGTGTGGGCGTGCTAATTTTACGTGAGTCAACAATATGTTCGATATACGTGAAGTAGGTGGAGGTTTGTATGTAAAGTGCGTGCTAAGCGGCCTACGTTGAGGTAGTCTATACGTCCGTTAGCGGACGTACGCTGTTACACGAAAAAAAGTTAAGGTAGGGTTTGGGAAGCGGAACTCGGTGAAATACGTACATTCAAGGGGTGTGCCTAGGGAAGTGTATAGAACATACGCGTGCGAAAATACGTTACGCGTGGAAACGTATTGCACACGTAGTTCTGGATCTACCCCAATGTGCTATTTACTAAACATTATTTAATGTACATGGGCCTGATCCGGCTGTTACGCATTGCGTTTGCATGTGGTTGCGATCGTACATGACTTGTACATAACTCCATACGATAGGGTGTGACATCCCTACACAAGCCTATTATACGCTTTATGGGTGGGGGGAGGTATTTAAATTGTACAGGATGGGCGGAGTTAGGCACTTACGTATGACAAGGCTTTACGTACGCACAGAGATACACAATGAACAGATATGACAGGGTTCTGAACACGTAAGTCAGCTAAGTTACGTACATGAGAGGGGGACGGCATTGGGGTAGATCCAGAACTCCACTTGCAATCCATTTACTAGCATAGCGTATTTACGCGAGCGTACCTTCTATACACTACCCCAGGCACTCCCTCTGCATGTATATACCTTCTATACACTCCCCCAGGCACTCCCTCTGCATGTATATACCTTCTATACACTCCCCCAGGCACTCCCTCTGCATGTACCTTCTATACACTCCCCCAGGCACTCCCTCTGCATGTACCTTCTATATACTCCCCCAGGCACTCCCTCTGCATGTACCTTCTATACACTCCCCCAGGCACTCCCCTGCATGTACATACCTTCTATGCACTCCCCTTGGCACTCCCCCTGTATGTACATACCTTCTATACACTCCCCTTGGCACTCCCCCTGCATGTATGTACTTTGGCCGCTTTACGCTTTCTAAACCCTACCTTAACTTTTGGCAGCGTAACATATGCACAATTAAATTAAAGAATAGGGTTGGGAAGTCAGCTCAACTTATCTGAAATTAATCATTGAATTTAATTTAAAGAAATGGATAGGAAACAAATCATAAAACAGAGTGTTATTTCAGACAATGATTGGGAGCACGGCTTTTCACCTTTAAATAAATCGGCCTCGGAATGGCAGAAAGACATTGAGAATCGACTGTTACTCTCATCCGGGCTGCTCACTGCGGGGTAGATCCAGACCTACGTCCTAGTAACGTTTTTTAGCATAGCGTATTTACGTTATCATAAGTACTATGCCCCCCCCCCGGGCACTCCCATCGGACGGACGTACTTTTGCTGATTTACGTCTACTAATCTCTACCTTAACTTTTCCAAGTGTAACCGCACACGTGCGTAGTGTCCTGACAGACGTAACTGCCAAACCCAGCCCATACTGTACGGTTTAAACGCCTCCCTCCGCCTCCAAGGCGTTGTTGGAACGTAAATACGGCTAGCGTCTTTTAGGAACGCCCCTTCGTACGTAATTACGAGAGTGTCATGGCCGTCCTGAGTTGTGTCACGTGAATGCGCAGTAAATACTAATAGGCGGATTTACGTCAGCGGCTAGCGTAAAATCAGTAGCGTTCGTAGGTCTGGATCTGGCCCTGCCTTTTCATTCGTTCACTCGATAATACTGGACATTAAGTGACTCTGGAAATTTCCAGCCCGCAGACAATGATACAAGTCATGCTGTGGTTTTCTTTCTGTAATTGATAGCTTGTTAGGATACCATTTACTGTTAGAGCCAGACAGCTGCTAACATCTGGACTGTGAGAGAATAATCTGGAGGCCGGATTGGAAAATTAGGACACTTAATAAGGCATGGCTTGATTCACTGCATATACAGTTTAGGAGTTTGCTGCTCTATATTTAATGAGGACTTAAGTTGTTATTGGTCAGTTTGGAAACACACCTTTATTTATTTATGCAGGTAAATATGCAAGTTAAAGAGCTGCAGTAAACTCTCTTTCTCCCTCTACAGTCTGGTATGGATAACGTGACCATAGTTAATCTAACAAATAGCCTGAATGAAGTGAACAGTGATTTTTATGCCCGTCCTCCTACCCTGTGTTATCATCAATAAATAAAATCTGTTTAATACATGTTCATTTGATATAGTACTTAACATAAGCAAGCTGGGAACGTGCCAAGTTAGTAGCTTACACTTCAAAACATTTAAAATCAATGTTATTCATTATTGAGGTGTTGTTTAGACGATTCGTGCATGCCTGGCTAATTCCCCATAGAATGCAAGACTCATCAGATAAGAGTCAGGCAGCCTTGCTAAAGACTTGCTTTTCACAGTAAGTGATAGGACATTGGGGTAGATCCAGAACTACATTTGCCGTATGTTTACTCGCGTAGCGTATTTTCGTGTGCGTGCCTTCTATACACTCCCCTAGGCACACCCCTTGAATGTACGTATTTTGTCAAGATACGCTTTCCAAACCCTGCCTTAACTTCTGCCAACGTAACCGCAGTGATCCGCACACGTACGTATGGCCAACACGTATTTACGCAGCTAAGCACACCCATACTGTACACTTTAAATACAAACCCCCGCCTACATAACGTATTTCAGACGTATTTTTGAGAAAACGCAAGCCCACACGTAAGTATTTACGTGACACATACGTGAATGGCCCATACGTTCACAATTACGCTACATTACTGAGTGTATTTTCTATGGTGCGCATGCGCAGTACTTACCAAAAGGCGATTTTACGTCTCCGCCAAGCATAAATTCGATCACAAGCGTTGTTCTGGATCTGGCCCAATGTTTTCAACTAGGTGTTTTCAGCCAATAGTACTTGGACACAGACCACTGTCTGGTGATATGTGTGGGGCAATTTGGCAAAGAAGTAAAGAGTTTTGGGGTAAAATGTCATAGAAATCACTGTTTTTAGCGTTTTTGGGGGATTTTAAACTAGTCGAACTTGGATATCTTCTTTGGGTCCCAATTAACAATGGGTTAATCCCCCTTCTCTGGAGCTAGGACAGAAAATAAGATTTTTGCCACCTTCATTGATAGCTAGAGGCCCAGTTGCCATACTTTTGGTAGCCCTACGTCACTTTTGCTGGCAGGAACTGAATGCCCTTTCCTGATGTCTTCCAGCCTTCCATAAGAGGGAAAGGATGGGAATGACACAGCTCTGTAGGGGATGAGTACACACCTCCTCCTCCTCCTCCACCATGTCTCCGCAGGTAACAGACCAGGAAGCTTCGGTAGCAATGTTCATCACATGTGCTGCATTGGTCGCGGGCTACGCCCACAAGCCAAGTCAAAACAATAACCGCACTCTCCTGTCTGAAGACACGGGTATCAGGAAGGGGTGGTGCAGATATACCTGAGGGTGTCTTCCTAATAACTGTCCTGGTTCCAAATAAGGAGGAGATTAACCATGGTTGCCTACTTTTGCAAATGAATATCAGGGAGATTGTAAGAGCACTATCAAGGTGCTGCACCAAAGGGATGTGTCCTGTAGCGCCAAAGAGGTGTGTCCTGTGAATAGCTCCACCCATAGGTGTATCTAGCACTGCCAGGAAAACTATTTTACAATAAAAATGTCAGTATTTATTGATTATTAAATTGTCAGTGACTACTTTCATTACTATCTTTATAGAAAAGCTAAAAGTGAAGATGCAGCTGATTAACAAGATTCTTTCATTACATCTTGGCCTCCATGAAATTGGTCATCTCCACAGACCTCAATGGATGAAATTAGAATCAGGGAGATTACCAAACTCTTCAGGGAGTCAGGGAGATCACCCAATCTTCAGGGAGTCTCCCTGATATTCAGGGAGAGTTGGCAACTATGAGATTAACCCATTGTTAATGCTGCCAGTGTAGGGGGTTGGGAAATAAAATGAATCCCCCTACCTCTTACATTGTCAGTGGTATGTCAGTGTGCAGACCTGCAAAGGTTTTTGATTACTGCAGAGGCGGTATTACCACTGGTGCAACGGCATCGGGGCCCAAGCTGATACAAGGGCCCACAGTTGTTATCACCGCACTGCCGAAGCTCCCCACCGGGGACCTGATTCACACTTAAGAGTGGGTTAGGTGCAGGCAGATCCGCACCTAACTCACTCTTCCAGCCCCCAACCCGCCCCCCTGTTTTTAGGTACTTACGAGTGCCATAGGGCTACCTTATCCGTCCGTGCAATGTTCGTACAGACATTGCACCTCCCCACCTCCCTCCCCAGCTAATCTAAACACCTCCCCCCTCCCACTTCTGCCTAATAACGCTGCCTCTTTGGATGTAAATGACCGCGTGTAGTCTTTAAAGACCGCACCTACGCTATCTACGAACCGATCTGGTACGTACATAGCATAAATGACCCACTACGCATGTGCAGCACGTCATTTCAGGCAAATACGCAGAAGCAGATGCTTCTTAAGTGTGAATCAGGCCCTGGGTTACTTGTGTTATCATCAGGGCCAATTTTTTTGCACCTGGACCCACAACTGGCTATTCCCATCTCTGAATTACAGTTTACAGTTTATTCTTATTCATCTATTTTTTTTAAGTATATGGCTTGCATTTAAATGTGAAAAAATGTGCATTAGATGTAAATCTGGAAGCATTATATATTGGAAAACAAATGTTAACTCTCAGGAGAAGATACAGCAGAAATAAAATAGTTTCTTTGAGTAAACACAGAAGTTGGAGTTGAAAGGGGACCAAGAGATATATTCCCTCCAGGAGCAGGAACAGAAGTGATCAACAGTTGACTTGGACACAAAGTAATATCATATATCAGGGACAAATCCTTGATTTGCAGTATACAGGTAAGAGATTGCAGACAGGTCTTGATTTATAAACACTGGGGTAACGGACTGCTCAGAAGATTAATGTTACTGCTGCATCTATAGATATAAACCTGAAAACAACAGCTCAGCACAACCATGGCTATAACACTTACCCACATGAACCGCATGTTCTCAGTTATGCTTAATAAATTTTAAGACTGATATAAATGCTGAATATATTAAAAGAATCAATATCTCTGAAGCAGCAGGGGACACGTTCTGCTTTGCACTGTAATGTGAATTTTCCATCATATCCATGGCCTGAGAATGGGTTGTGTAATGGGTATCCAAGGCCCACAGTTTGTGGGAGCCTTTTGTGATCATTTCAAGGGGGAACCCAGGAATAGTTATCTGCTGGTGTCACAATCAGTTACATTCGCTGCTACGAAAATCACATTTTCCACATACAGACAGTCAACAGCTAATTGTCGGCTATCTGTATATTGAAAATGTGTTTAATTAGAGACTTTATGGGTAAGGATGCCGAAGTATCTATTTTTCAGCAACTTACCCATTCATCACACCAACAGCTTTGGCTGTTTAGGCTGTGGGGAGGGGATGGAGCCTAGAAGGGAAGATTTAGTGTTAGGCTGTGGGGAAGGGATGGATCAGAGAAGGGGGAGGTTAGGGTCAGGCTGTGGGGAAGGGAGGCATAAGGTAAGGCTGAGAGAATGGAGCATAGAAGGGGAAGGGGGGGGTTATGGTTAGGGTAATAGAAGGGGTGTGTTAGGGTGAGGATTAGGATAAGGGTTGAGGTTGGGAATATACTCACCTGTTGGCACTGGGGATTTCTTCTGGGGATCTTTTCTTATTTGTTTCCGACATGGAAGAGACAGTTGTTTGCAGTCCCTTGTTGCGTTGTCCCGCCTTATACCCACTGCTTCTCTTCCCATCCAATTTCCTCTCACCTCTCTTCCCACATCATTATCTCTGCTTCCCTTCTTACCTTTCTGCTTCTCTTCACACCTCATCCCGTCTGCTTCTCTTCCAACCTCAACCTCTCTTCCCATCTTATTTCCTCTGCTTCTCTTCTCATCTCTTTTTTTCATCTCATCCCCACTGCTTCTCTTCCCACCTCATCACCACCGCTTCTCTTCCCATCTCATCCCCATCGCTTCTCTTCCCACATCACCCCCACTGCTTCTCTTCCCACCTCATCACCACCGCTTCTCTTCCCACCTCATCACCACCGCTTCTCTTCCCACATCATCCCCACCGCTTCTCTTCCCACCTCATCACCACCACCTCTCTTCCCACCTCAGCCCCTCTGCTTCTCTTCTCACCTCATCCCCACTGCTTCCCTTCTTACCTTTCTGCTTCTCGTCACACCTCATTCCCACTGCTTCTCTTCCCACCTCAGCCCCACTGCTTCTCTTCCCACCTCAGCCCCACTGCTTTTCTTCCCACCTCAGCCCCACTTCTTCTCTTCCCACCTCAGTCGCCCTGCTTCTCTTCCCACCTCAGCCCCTCTGCTTCTCGTCCCACCTCATCCCCACTGCTTCTCTTCCCATGTCATCCCCACTGCTTCTCTTCCCACATCATCCCCACTGCTTCTCTTCCCACCTCATTCCCACTTCTTCTCTTACCACCTCATCCCCACTGCTTCTCTTACCACCTCATCCTCACCACTTCTCTTCCCACCTCATCACTTCTCTTCCCACCTCATCCTCACCACTTCTCTTCCTCCCTCATCCTCACCACTTCTTTTCACACCTCATCCCCACTGCTTCTCTTCCCACCTCATTCCCACTTCTTCTCTTCCCACCTCATCCCCACTGCTTCTCTTACCACCTCATCCTCACCACTTCTCTTCCCACCTCATCCTCACCACTTCTCTTCCCACCTCATCCTCACCACTTCTCTTCCCACCTCATCCTCACCACTTCTCTTCCTCCCTCATCCTCACCACTTCTTTTCACACCTCATCCCCACTGCTTCTCTTCACACCTCATCCTCACCACTTCTTTTCACACCTCATCCCCACTGCTTCTCTTCACACCTCAGCCACTCTGCTTCTCTTCACAACTCATCCTTTCCTCTTCTTTCATCCTTTCTGCCCCTTTTCTCACTTTAGACCCCCTGCAGGCTATAGGAATCAGATTTGCGATGACCTTTGTTAACAACCGCATGCATACATGTATCGCTCAGGACAGAACAGAGGTGCTTTATAATGCCCCTATCATTTCCCTTTCAAATATTCCCCACATTTCCACCTTCTTTGCCATGACATGCCGATAACTGATAACCTGTCTGTCTGTCTGGCAGCCATAACTCCAGAGATAAAACGTGCAAAATTATATTGTTGTGGATAAGAAAAATAACTTCAAAATGCATTCTTAAAACCTTTCAGTTTATAGAAAATGAAGAGTTATATGTGCTGCTTTATGTGATTATTTGCTAAAGAGAGATAATTATATAACATCACTTATGACACCTTATTATATGGGAAAATGACAGCGATAGGTAACATATTACATAAATGCTGACAGACCCTCTCCACTCCTCTGTCACTCACACTTAACCACAAGAACAAAGTCTCTGCCAGATACATTATTTTAACTGAACCAATAATACCGCGTTCACATTGCCACTGCCTAAAAAGCCGGCTTTTTAGGCAGGGGGCAGAATCCGGCTTTTTAGGCAGGGGGCAGAATTTTGAAAATGTCAAAGTGGTGCGTTCAGACTGAGCTGACAGCACCGGCTTTTTAAAAAAAAAATTTAGATTTTTTTTTTTAGAAGCTGGCAGCAGGGAAAAAAGCCGGCTTTTTAGCTCAATCTGAACGCAAAAAGCCGGCTATTGAAAAAGCCGGCAAAAACCCTTCTTTTTAGCCGGGTCTAAGGCTAAAGAGACCAGGGGTTTACGTTCAGATTGCCAAAAAAAGCCGGGGTTTTCATGAAACCCGGCAATTTCATGAAAACCCCGGCTTTTAGGTGGTAATCTGAACGGGGTATAAACTGAGCTGGCAGAAAATCTCTATATCTGGAAACTCAGAAACTAAATATACATCTGATACTCGTCTGTAAACCTGCATTTTGCACAGGGGTCAGGCTGCAGAATTACCAGTGTCAACATGAATCTACACTGCAGACAATGGGTCGTGTTCAAAGATCCATTTTTTTAAAAGTATGCAATTATACGCACGCACGCAGCAAGGCCAAACCCACCAACACCCACGACACTCCCCTCTCCCGGCCGTGCAATCGTAGACTTACACCTCCATAGACCCCTCTGACCTTTAAGTGTGTACTTACGTGTGTATATGTCTTTCGTGTGTGCGATTCAGTATAGCCGCTCCCTCAAGCGTTCATTTAAATGCCCCCCCCACTTACTTTCTACCCCGCCCCTCCGTACGTATGTCCACAGTGGATCCAGGCTTCAGCACTTCACTCATCTCCTCCTGCTCCTGTCGGTGGTCGGTTTCGTGGACATCGCCGGCGCCTCCCGGGAATCAGACGCCGCCTCCGGACCCTCACCAGCAGCCGCGTGGAGTTGTCAGAGGGAAGTGGACTTTTGTTATTTTAAATGTTTATATGTTTTTTGAACCATTAGTGTAATATGTAATAAAGTGTTTCCATTATTTCATCTGTTTCCTCTTAAGGATTCACAGGAGGATTACTTCACAAGAAAGACCATTTAGTTTTAGTTTATCTGCGGTCTCCCTATTAGCTCATTAACCCTTTTTACCCCCCGTTGTGGGACCCATCATTTTTGCACTTTTCACCCTTAGGATTCAACGCATAGTGACTGATCTTATCAATTTTTGGGACTTATTTTATTGTATGCTTTTTCATATAATCTGATTGTTGTTTTATTGTATTATTAATTTCCTCTCACCATATTTATATCTCTAATTTACCCCTCCATTTATCCTGTTATTATCCTCTTTTAATTAGTTTACCAGCGCCATTACTTACACTTTTATATTACTATTAGTATCTTTTAGAGTTTAGCCTCTTTTTAGTGTTTAGTTTTGTGCTGCAGGTTTTTAGCGCTTTTTAATGGTCGGATCTATTTTTCTATACACTTACGTGCGTATATTCAACATATATATTCAACAGCGAATTACACTGCCTTAAGTCATCCGTGCGGATCAGTACACTACCACTAAAACCCACCCCTCCTGTACAAATAGAATGCCCCCCTGCCCACCTTATGGAGTTTAGACGGGTGAAGGGGCTCCACCTTAAGATCCGTTGCATGCACATTGCCAAAAAAACAGCCGAATTCCACATTCAGGGCACAGAATTCATCTGTCGTCCTGCAGTCTGAATCCAGCCCTCTGAGATTATGCTCTTTCTGATAACCTGGAAGAGGCGACATATACAATGGGCTAAATCCTGACCCTGCACGCTTCGGGCCTGATTCAGAGGCTGAAAATAAGAATTTAAAGTTACACTTGGGCAAAACCATGTTGATTTCAAGGGGAGTCAAGTTAATTTTATTCTATGCATGCAGGGAGAATGCTTTGCTTTTACTTATTGCACACAGATACCTGATCAGCTTCACTTTTAAACTGCTAATTAGACTTGAGCTGGGAAACATCACCTTTTAACTATAATACTGTTGCAACAAATGAAATTTGACTCCCCTGAAATCAACATGGTTTAGCCCAGGTGTAACTTTAAGTTCTTATTTTCAGCCTCTGAATCAGGCCCTTTATGTGCATGTGGGGGTCCGTAGTGACGAACCCATAGTGGGGAGTACACGCCCCCTGCACTCCCAGCTGTCAGTAGGAAATTCCTACCTTAATGAGGCTTCCCTCTAGCCCTCATTTACATGGCTATCCCCGCCCATATGGCGAGGATACAGCCATCAGGCCAGATCCAGACCTACGCAATTGATACGCCTTTGTGTGTAGTATATTTATGCTAGCATGACTTCGAAGCACGCCCCTAGGCACTCCCCTTGCATGAGCGAACTTTTGCTGTTTTACACTTAACAAACCCTACCCTAACTTTTCAGAGCGTAACTGCTTTCGTCCGTAGTGTCCAAGCGTAGTTATTACGCTAATCACGCCCTGGGTTACGACCCATAACATCTGCTGCACGCATGCGCAGTAAGTACTAATGAGCGAATTTACGCTCACGGCAAGCGTAAAATCACGGGCGGCCGTAGGTCTGGATCAGGTCCATCGTAACTTAAGGGTCTGCCCCTTCGTTACGTATGTTAGTACATATGCTGTTGGAACATCTGGCGAGCGCATGCACAGAGGTTCCGACCCAGGGGACTTACGCAAATGACTTGCGTAATTACCCTGTCGGACTTACTTCAGGATCTGGCCCAATGACAGAAGGGTCAGCATGGGGTTGAAAACGCGCAATGCTAGGTAAACATTTTTGCAATTTAAATTCTGCCCAAACACCATGAAACATGCAAAAAATTGTGCTAAAGATTTACTTTCTGCAATACATTCTTTTGCAGCATGAAAAGAGCCCTTTGGTGCTGGCCATGGAATCTACAAGTGGTGCCAAGAGTGCAGCATGGTGCTGGATCGCTTTACACACTGGAAATTTAAGCATCGATAGCTCTGCATGTTGTAACACAGCGGGCATTTGTCATCTGGAATAATACCTTTGTTGTAAACACATATCTTGTAACCGATGACAGATCACAATTACCATTGACCCTGGGTGGCTGTCTAATTGATGGAGTTTTTAATTGCCCAATAACACAAGTATATATCTTATATTCACTCTGGGACACATCTGAGGTTCCAGTTTCATTATACTAAACAGTATTCCTGCTCCGTACATGTGGGTTAATGTACACAGCTGGCCAGATGATATGTGTCTCCTGTGACATCTGGAGACTAGCTAGGAACAGCTGGTTTATGATGTGGATGGACAGAAAAATAAAGTAGGTGGAGCAATTATTATGCCCCACCTACCCCGATTCCATAGCCCACAACCACTCAGGATCCAGGAGGATAAACTTGCTCTATTCCTTAACTTGAGACTCCATAGAACATTCCAGAAGAGTGCTGAACTATGCTAATACTCATTAACATTAGCAATTCCAAAACTCATACAATAATGTCTCTCTGCCCAAACACCTTCCACATGGGGTGCGGTTTGCTGGTCCCATGATCTAAATTTCAACAGTTAATATTATGACACTGAAATGTCAGCAGCGTTCACTGCTCAGCATAGAGCTGTTACTGCACAACCTATCTAATGAAATATTTGAATGCCAATGGGCTGGATCCAGACTTAAATAAGTGCTTGAAATGAGTTACTCCTGGGCTAAACCATGTTGATTGCAGGGGGAGTCAAGGTAATTGTATTCTTTGCATGCAGGGATATATCTTGCTTACTGCACACAGATACTGACTAGCTTTACTATCACACTGTTATTTAGACTTGGGCTGGGAAACATCACCTCTCAACTCTAATACTGTTTGCAACAGATGAAATATGACTCCCCTGCAATCAACATGGAGTAGCCCAGGAGTAACTCATTTCAAGCACTTACCAATGGGTCTGATCCACGGTTAAGAAACCCAGGGGACTTATGCAGTACATGTCACTAGTCATTCCTAAACATAATCTGACTTCTTGTTCTCGCTAGCGTTTCCTCGGAATAACAACTGGCCAGAACACTGTGACGAGCCAAGTTCTTTTTTAGGACAGGGTAAACTGTAGCATGCAGCCTGACGGAACTCAGCGTATGATCCAAATTAAAGGGAAATTTATTACAAAATAGCAAATATTATGACCTGCACAAAGGACACCAAAGATTAATGCTGGTTATTTCCCATGTGTTTGAAGCATTCTTGCATGCTGTCATAAATCCAGCCCCTAAACTCTGGGATGAAGCACAGCTGTATCTGTACAGATGCTAGATAGAAGTCTTGGTGACACTGGACTGGATCCTTAATTAATAGCGGATTGTGAATGTACTGAAGGGTTCCATACGTCCACCCGCTGCTTAGTTCAGTAAATAGAAACATAGAAAGTGACGGCAGATAAGAGCCACATGGCCCATCCAGTCTACCCAGTTGTTTATTTAAAACTATACTGACCCTAGACCCTATTTACCCTTAAATTAGTTTGAGATTTAGGATATCCTTATATTTATCCCAAGCATGTTTACACTGTTCTACTGTGTTACCTCAACCACCTCAGATGGGAGGCTATTCCACTTATCTATCACCCTTTCAGTGAAGTCATTTTTACACACATTTCCTCTGAATCTACCACGGGGCTCCCACACTGTAGCGGATCAGTGGTCGTACGGACCGCTGATCCGCCCGTCGCATTTAAGGCAGGCTTATGGCAGTGTTAGCTGCCATAAAACCCGCATGACAGACCCGCACAGAAAGTGCGCGGGGTTCTGGATCCGGTCCATACTGACTGACCACAGATATGTAGTCTAGACGCGTTCTTCTGTCACAAGTTTCCAGGCCCTCAACAATGTACTGCAAACATATATATCAAAAAAATACACGTCCCTAATTATGTGTAAAAATCATTGGGCATGTATTTAGAAACCATGGGGTAGATCCAGAACTCCGCGACCGTACCTTCTAAGCACTCCCCTAGGCACTCCCCTCGCTTGTACGTACTTTGTCCACTTTACGCTTTCCAACTCCTACCTTAACTTTTGGCAGCGTAAACGCTCACGTCCTTATAGCCTGCGCGTACTTACGGCTCTAAGCACGCCCATACTGTACAATTTAAATGCAAACCCCCGCCTACATTGGGTAATTTCGGCTATCGTAATATTGACACGCTCCCTCGAACGTTTTTACACTACTGTTACGTGAAAGGCCCTTACGCTCAGAATTACGTAGCATAACATCTGCCGCACGCATGCTCAGTACATACAAAAACGCGTTTTTACGTCTCCGCCAGGCGTAATTACGCAGGAAAACGTTGTTTTGGATCTGCCCCCATGATAGGAACAAGGACGCATTCTAACGTGGAATCTAAATAAAAAACAAAACAATACAACTAAACATTGAGCAGCAATGTGTGTAGATTCCACACATACTTGAGTGTAAATACGGTCCAGTGTGGTATGATAGGAGCTTCAACACATATCAAACAACTGAACCCGGTAACTCAGGGTTATTAGAAGAGATGTAATAGAAGAGATGCCTTAGAACACGAGGACATGTGTATCAACTGGAAAGTGGAAGGTTCAGAGGAAATGTAAGGAAAAATGATGAGCGGAATAGCCTCCAAAGTGAGGTGATAAATAAACTTTTCACCAGTATTTAATATTAGCTAGTTCAGTTCTGTTTCTATCATATATTTGTTTATAATATATACTTACTGGTAACAGAATACACTGTAATGAATGAACTCATTTTGTGTCTATTAAATCTGCTGGCTTCACAAATGGCAGATAAAATGGTAATAATTTCAAAACACAGACTTTACACACCTCATATTATCAGTTCACCCTAATCTTAAATAAACATTGGCACGACTTGAATACGCCTTGGCTTGTAATACTTAACAGTACCTGTAATTCTATCTGATATATGGTTCCCAACATGTGACCTTTTTGGTTTTATCATTCATTTCTACAGAATTTGGGGGTTGAATTATGTGGGTAGAAAGGGAACGACAACAACAACTTATATCCAATCAGAAGTTCCAAGTAGCTCAGACACTGCCCTTCTGTTACCCAATGGTACAACACTTTGTACGAATATGTTATTAGATTTACTAGTGTAGAGGTGCCAGTTCACCAGGCAGCTAGGGAGCAATCACTGAAGCCTTCGATATCTTCAATCTAAAGTAAAAAGAATTATCTTACATCACCAGTGTAAGACAATAGTATGGACACCTCTTGAAGTAAATCAACTCCTTTGTAAGTCCCGAATGGGAACTTATGTAACATCGTGGACTAGGCTAATTATTTATTTATTTTATTAACATCATTGCTGCACTTACACCTTTTTTTTAGGTGCAAGTGTAGACCTGAGCAACACCATGTTGAACTGAAAGGGGAGGCAAATATTTATTGTGAATTAGAATTAGAATGGAGAGGTGAAGTTTCTTAGCTCAACTCTAATCTATAGATTTAAGATAATGTTATGCAGCTTTTGAGTTCTATGTGCAAAAGTAATGTATTTTCCCTGTATGTAAAAGATTCCAAATTAATTAGCTCCCCCTACTTCGCAAAATGGTTTAGCTGAGCTGTACACTTACACCTGTTTTTCTCTTACTCCCAAACTCTGAATCAGTCCCTACGGTTAATTTAGTCAGCAATAAGTCAATTAACCTATCAGAATATTTTTTGTGTGTGGGAGGAAAATGGAGCAATAGCAATTTACAAACTCCACAGATAGGACGTAGTCCAGGAATCAAACCCATGACCTCAGCACTGTGAGACACAAGTGGGAATCAATGAGCCACCGTGCTGCCCAATAAGAATGACTGAGTATTGCAGACCCTCCAACATGACCCATTCCATTAGGTACAATTCATTTAGCTCCTGAGCTTCCAACTGTCACACCTGGTTTAAATGAATTAACTGATATTTAAAAAAAACAAAAAAAACTATTTGCCTCTAAAACAAAGGTGGTTACCATAGTAATTGACAGTTGGAAACAACTGGAGCAGAGTATTTTGTCCCTAGTGGAATGGGTCATGTTGGAGGGTATGGTATTAATTCCACCCATGACTGCAGTGAAACTTTAGGATGACACTGCAGAATTTGGGCGTGCTTTTAGTTTCTAATATTTCTAAGGCACTTGGGTATATAATAGAGCATTTTGTTTAACATACAAAACTCACATGAATGTCGTTATTCCCAACACATATTTGTTGAGAGCATTAGAAGGGAGACTAGGAAACAAACTGCACTGAATTATCTTCCATTTATTGAGTGGTATCTGAAGTATTAAGTGTCTTTTGCAATGAAAGGTATTGTGGAAAATAATCATTAGCTCACTATCTACGACGTTCAGAAAGCCTAACTACAGAAGAAGACAACTTTAACAACTATTTAACAATTGCACAGCATTGCTTTCAATGACCTGTATTCACCTTACAGTTGATTTCTCCAAGCAATATATTTCTGCATCAAAGAAAAGAAAAAGAGCTTTAAAAAAGACAAAGTAATGTGAAAAAAGCCAAGCCGCAATTGGCTGTGTTGCTTTTGCACTACAGAGGGATTGGTTTTGGAGCTTGGTACCTAGTTTTCAACTTGTTCCATTTTCTTGGATCTATTCCTAGATTATTCTGTCCCTGTCCTCATCTGACCCAATCTGGCGTGCCCAGGTCCTAAATATACAGATCAGCACACGAGGGCAGACCAGTGCCGCACAATAATACACTGTTTACTTACTCCCTTTTTTTTTATTGCGCACTTTATTTTTTTATTGAATATTTGTCTTTCACAGATTATTTCTTAAATAGGTGAGAGTTGGTTCTGTCTCAGCAACAGCAAAATAAAAATCTAATTTAAAAGACTTTATAAAATGAACGTATTATATTAAATATTCTATGAATAGCTGTTCACTTACTTGTGTGAATATTGTTTTGTATAAATCGTTATATGTTTATCTATGACAGGAATACATGTGTTATTATGAGATGAATCTGTCTGGGGAAATTAATTGTTATAGACATCAAGAGAAGTGAGAACATTTCCTCAGGTCTGTGCTTCAGTCTGAACATAGTTAATTTCGTCAATGTAAAGATACAGATTTAATACCATATGGTAGAGAGGTGAGAAAGAGAGGGAGGGAAACAGAGAGTGAATGAAGGAGGCAAATATAAAGAGGGATTATGGTGGGGAGGATTAAGGGAAAGAAAGATAGAGTGACTGAATGAAGGAAAGAGAAAGAGATCATGGGAGAGAGAGAGAGAGGATGAGAGATAAAGATAGAGAGAGATAAAGAGGCAGGGAGTGAGAGATAGAGAGAGTATGCAGAGCTATACACAATCTACGTTGCAACAAGTAACGTAGATGTCTTAACAAAATTACTGCGCATGCGCAGTAACACATATCAAAAAACTCCGGCCGCATATGCAATGCGGCCGGAGCTCTGCATACGGCCCAGAGAGAGGAGGAATGCAGTGGCTGGGGATGAAACGGTATCTAAAGAACAGAAAGTGAGAGGGGGTGGAGTGAAAGATGGATAGAAAGATTTAAAGAGATGGGTACTGTGTGGGATAGAAAGAGAGGGATGAAGTGGATAAGGGATAAGGAGAGATAAAGGAGTGTGGGATAGAAAGAGAGGGATGGAGTGGATGAGAGACAGAGAGAGATAAAGGAGTGTGGGATAGAAAGAGAGGAATGAAGTGGATGAGGGATAAGGAGAGATAAAGGAGTGTGGGATAGAAAGAGAGGGATGGAGTGGATGAGAGACAGAGAGAGATAAAGGAGTGTGGGATAGAAAGAGAGGGATGAAGTGGATGAGGGCTAAGGAGAGATAAAGGAGTGTGGGATAGAAAGAGAGGGATGGAGTGGATGAGAGACAGAGAATGGCCGAGTATGGGGTGCAGAAAGAGAGAGGGGTGGGGGTGTGGATGCAGAACACAAAAAGAGAGAGTGGAAAAGAGTAAATAATAGAGATATAGAAGGAAAGAGTGATGAGTATGAAATGGAAAAGAGAAACAAGGAGAAAGATAAAGAGAGTGAGAGAGAGAAAAGGAGAGTGAGAGGGTAAGAGTGAGAGAGAGAAAAGGAGAGTGAGAGGGTAAGAGTGAGGGAGGGAGAGATAAAGGCAGGGGAGGGGGGAGTGTCTCAGAGTGTGGATTCTCTCTACAGATTTATTAATCCCAATTTCCTCCCCATCTGCCGTCCTGACAATGCTGTTCTCCAAGTCACTGCCCCATCTTCTCAGTATGCAAATGTCGGTTCCAAGTAATATTTTTCTATTTAAAATTCCCCTGAAGAATCAGCTGATAGTTTTGGATCCCTTTTTGAGCTCTATTCAGAAAATTCTGCATTTTGTTTTGCTACATATAAAAAAGTAAAACATATTACATGATCTAAGAAAACAAACTAAAGACATGAATGGAGCTTGTCTATACCAGGCCTCCTAGCAAGTTAAGTACGTCGACGGGACAAAATGTAGACAGTTCAAAATGTCGACAGTTGAGTGTTATGCTAGTATTACATATACTGTATATTACATATATATTATTACATTTCTGAAGTTTTTATAAGCCGCCTGCATAACATTACTTTACATTACTTTACAGACGTTACCAACAATTACTTACATAATATTCAGCTGTCCACATTTTGACCTGTCTACATTCTGACCTGTTGACATTTTGACCGTCAACATTTTATAACAGACCCGCAAGTTATGGTGGGGGCTCGGCATAGAAACATAGAAAGTGATGGCAGATAAGAGCCACATGGCCCATCCAGTCTGCCCAGTTGTATATTTCAAACTCTACTGACCCTCAATAGTTTGAGATTTAGGATATCCTTATATTTATCCCAAGCATGTTTACACTGAAACTAAAAAAATAAATAAAAGTATAATAAACAAATAGTACTATAATAGATAAATGCCTAGTAAGATTTTGAATAAAATTTATTAAAACATTAAGACATATTAACTATGAAATAACTGTGAATCAAACTAATATTTATAGAATACGGAATATAAAAAAGAAGAAACAAACTTAAAAAAAATACATATTAAATCCAAAAATTGCACGTACAGCTGTAATTTCATGGTAAGTCCTTTGTTAGACACTTATAAATCCAAATGCTTGAAATGGACAGAGTCTGGAAATGAAAAAGGTATAGCTGATGCGGGATAGTGAGATTTTTGGAATATGATGTCGAAATGGTAACAGTCATTCAGCGGGATATTGATCCCTATTTTCATATAAACAACACTGCCAGATAACCACACAAAAACAATCATGTTTTATTTAACATCATTGTTTTCGTTGTTTTATTTTTTTATTTAATTAATTAATTCATTCATTTTCTTTTTGTCTTCTGGCGCCACTCCGGCATTTTTATTTGTATATGCCCTCCCTTCTAAGCAGTTCCCTTAAGGTAATGGTCTGGTAGTGAGTAGTGAGGGAAGTGGCTTCTCCTTGCCCCCATAGAACACTAGATACCATGGGGATCTGGCATTGGTGACAGAAGTCTAGATCCCCATAGCAGCCATACCGCATGCTCCAATGGTAATTAAGCCACTGAGATGAGCTCTTTATGGAGATGATTATATAGTAAGGGTATAAAAGTAAGAATTATTATTATGGTATACTTGGATCATGTCCAAAAATTTCCATTCTATAATATGCAACAGGAGCCCAAAAACTGGTGCTAAAGAAAATGGTAGAAACTATATACAATATATAAAACTATAACAACTAATAAGTCATAAAGGGCCGGATCCAGATCTCCAAGAAGGGGATGACTGGATAATGGCCCATTTGGAGAGTGTGCATGCAAAGACGCCATTTTTTCCAGGACAAATCTGAATCCTTTGGACACAGGGACACAGCGGGAAGCAGAGTCGCTTCCATTCTGTGTGTGAGTGTGTGTGTGTGG
>WWET01000781.1:275635-289024 GCA_011038615.1 Limnodynastes dumerilii | reverse complement strand
GCATGCTAATAGCACAGTATGGGTTGGCTTCAGCCCTTACGTACTATCCCGACTTCCACATCATCTCCATTTTTTGTGGGGGCAGAGTGGATAACTTAAGGTAGGGAGTCACCTGGTGGAAATCCTTACGAGTGAGGGGAGTGGCCTCCTCTCATCCGCATGGACTTCTGGATGCGGCACTGCGGTCCAAAGCCCCGATCATAGCTGCAGTGGAAATCTGGTCCTTACTCTGTAAACCCAGTCACAGGTAAGAGTGAAAGTAGAACATTGAACTTGAGCTGCGTCCTCCAAACTCTTCACCCTTTAGATTGAGTCTGGAGTCTGACTCAGCACAGGCTGTAATATCAGAACTCCAAGAAACCATTAATCAGATGTCAGCAAGACTTAATGACTTATTGACGCCATCCTAGCCTGCCACTGAATTTCAAGAGAGTCGGCTATATGGGTAGAGCTCATGTTCCTAAATTTTCAGAAAGGGCCACATACATTTTTGTCAACATATTTGTAAAAAGATGGTAAACTCTGCTGCTGAGACACCATGGCCAGGAGGCCTACACACGACATTACCACAGAGCAAGTGCCAGGGCTTATAGAGCTTTCTCTGTCACATTATAGAGAGGGGGAAGGAACTGTGCTATATACAACACATGGATGCAATATATATGAGAGAGAGAGAGAGAGAGAGAGAGAGAGAGAGAGAGTTATTCTTATTTGTGGACATTACCATGAGATGGATAGATATGAGATATATAGATAGATATGAGACAGATAGATAGATAGATAGATAGATAGATATGAGATAGATAGATAGATAGATAGATAGATAGATAGATAGATAGATAGATAGATAGATAGATAGTGTAGCACCTTATACTAGCCTATTTCTGTCACTGGTCCAAGTGGAAAGTATTTATATGAAAATAAATACCCCGTAAAACACATTATGAAATCAGTCATGAGCAACTTAGGATTTACACTTTAAATGTATTTACAGCATAAAGGTATTTTGGCTAGGAAATATCCTCTGAATTTTAATACTTTTTGCAACAGCTGAAATTTGCTCTCCAGCAGGAAACAATGGTCAAAATGTGTAACTCTTCAATATATTTCACTTCAAAGTTTTGGCAGTTTCACAAAAAAATAACTTAAACGTTTAAGGTCAATAACAGCATTGTCACAGAAATGTTCACCATGTTTTCATTTCCACTTGTAATTGACGAGATCAGCATTATTTCTGTGTAGCCAATATGAGTCATGTTGCCAAACAGCCAGTTATATAGCTTTAGGTTTACACAGATCCACAATAACAGAACTGTAAATTGATGCCAGTTCCAGGCTTTACAAAGTGACTGCTGGGCAGGAGCGTGCCGGGCCAATGGCTGTTGCCTTTGGAGCATCTCAGGGCTACAAACTCCTTATAGTGTTCAATATGGATAGGGCTTCCGCCCGATAGGTAGGAAAAGAAAGATGATCAGTCATTCATAGTGTAGAAGCATATAGAGAGAAGCCATAGAAAAGGTAATTTATAATACTTATTTTTATAGCTGGTCTGATATTGTTTGCTTTGTGTAGGGGATTGAACATCCAGGGTCAATTGCTCAAATTTACCCCCCTGCCCCCCACCTCCAGTTAAAGTTGCAAGTCTCTGCTGCTGGGTGTCATTACAAGGAATTGCATAACATGGTAATTTTGTGCTGACAATTATCCCCACTATAAATAACAGTGTAACTCACTAAACGACCACTAGGTGGCAGGATGCCATAAATTGCACGTGCATGCTAAACTTCGGTTCACCTTTGGATCGATCTCTAAAGGTCCATTATTTGTATGTGGTTTATCTAGACGCCAGATTTGTTATTTTTCTGTTTGATGCTGGATCTAGGCCTTGATATCCGTCTTTACTTGTCTACATAAAGCATCCAAAAACCAATCCCCCAGCAGTACTGCCTTTGTAAATAACAAATAGTTTCAAAGTATTATTGGCAAAATGATTAAGGATCAGGCCAGCAGTGGCTAATAAAAGAATGATAAAAGGCTTCCAGCAGAAAGCATTAGAAGAGAATTGGCATTTAACAGAAAAGTAATCAATTTATAATTGATTTGATTCTTTAATATTTGTAGTGGTACAGTATAAGAAATAAAATGTATTATATTTTCTGCAATTACCATGGAAAAATTATCAGACAGTCAAATGGATTTGGAAAATGTTCGAATAAAATCTTGTTTACACACAATGGGCCTGATCCAGACATATGCCGATCTTCCTGTCTTATATTCCCTGCTAAAATTCCTGATTTCAGAATTTGTATGACACTAATGTCATGTGATTATTCAGGGTCAATATATTTTAACCTACCAGGTTGCCTATAGCTTCCTATGTGGCTATGAGACTATTTGGACCAAGGTGAAGGACCCTGCACATTACAGCATATATTCTCATGTTGTATGTTCAGGTAAACACATTGTTCAGCATTACCCTGACTTTTGATAGCAGATCCGATCATTATAAAGTATATTATAGATAAACTAGGCTCTTGAATTTTTATGATAAAGATTGTGATGTCTTAATGGATATATTACAGGTCTGCCTATACAGTTATTACAGTTATGTAGCATTGTTGGCCTGTCCCTAAACAAATTTGCACAAAATATTAATGCACTTCGAATATGACAATCTGATAAAGTTACTTCTAACATTACAGCCTGCTACATACATTATTATGTATTATAGTCAAAAATATATATTAATGCCCCAATTCCATAACATAAATCTGAGGAAAAATATTTACTACTACTATAAATAATTCTGACACTCTATGGATTACCACAGTAACCAAAGTCGCATTGGCACATGCTGAGCAGAGAGGCTACAGAACACGCCTCTGAGTTCTATGTTCTGTTAAATTCTCCTCCATTGTCCTTACTCTCCGTTTTCACATAACATTCAAATCTGTGTGTTTGACTTAGGATATCCATAGTGTAACATCTGGCACGTGCAAGAGGCTTGTCTAGGGTTGCCGAGTCTCCCGAAATTCGGGCAGTTCTCCCGGTATCCCAGGAAAGCCTTCAAATTTCCCGTAAAGGGCTTGAGGCCGGACGTTTCATGAAAACCAAGGCCTCAAGTCATGCCCCCCAGCCTGGCAACACTAGTATCCTATTGTTGCTAGGGACAGGGAGGGACTTGATGATGCAATTTGGGTTATCAAGCCCCGCCCCCATCCCTATTAAAGCTAAAATTGGGTGATTAATAGTCAAGGGCATAAATTGGGCCAGATCCAGACCTAAGTACTTGTTACATTATATCGCGTAGCGTATTTTTTATTTACTCCCCTAGACACTCGCTCGTACGTACTTTGGCCGTTTTACACTTACCAAACCCTAAGGAAAAGAAAGAGAAAGAAGGGGAACTAGTAGTTAAGGTGCACACACGCCCCTAGAAACAAACAGTAACTGATTGGTTAAAATGTACCATTTAATTAATTAAAGTAAAAAAAAGGAAATATCTAGGTTTATACTGATTGTTTATATACTATTATTATTGGATAAAGATTCAGTTGTCACAAGAAAAGAGATAGCACACGTAGGCAACTGATGCCAGCGAAATAATACGTAAAATAATATGTAGTGATAGACAAGACAATGTTAGTGATTAAAAACAACGTGAGGGAATAATTGAGTAGAAGCAGATTATAGAATATAATTATTCAAAGTTCTCAGCAAATGGTTTTCCACCACTCACAAAAATAAAGAGCAGAGAGGTAAGTATATAAATTAACCTTATGCGTGGAGAGTTATAAAAAGTGATATGAGGTTACAAACCTCATGTATAAAGGCAACAGGACTGACAAAGGGGAATAGGCAGATAATAAGAATCAGTAAATATTCAGTAATTAGATTCCCTTCAACTGAATGTCATATCCTTAAATATTGTTTAGAACTACATGAGTTCATAGTTACTCAGAGATGAAAGTAATAATAGTAACTCATATAGTGTAGTCACACATAGGGTAGCCACGTGGTTAATGTGAGAAACAACTAGGCTTAATCCCATATATGATGTTAAACTGCTCTTTAAATAAAGAATACACCTTCTGCCTATCAATAACGGCAGGGTGGTATGAAAAGGTGTGGAGATTCTACTGAGATAATGACTTATTGTACACTGCAATCTAGTAAATAATTCCCTCGAGGACAACGCCGACGCGCGTTTCGCTCGAGAAGGAGCTTTCTCAAGGCATCAACCAGCTGATCGTCGGGTAAGTATATTTAAAGGACCGCTAGACCAATGGGTGGAACGCATTCTGGACACTCCTCCCTCACAGCCAATAGGAAATCGTGCCTCTATAATGATTTGGCATGCCTGCAAATTGTAATACCGCAAGTTATGGTGCCGCAATGGGAGCATAGGGATAAGAGGGCCATTACATAGAAGATAGATCTGTTGTCATAGAGCTGTTTTCATAGATAATATAAATAAAATCACCGCATAGTGCATCATATCATTATAAGGAGTAGCATAGAAATAGGCATAAGGATACGGGAATTGTTTCATTGAAAATAGAAAAGCTATTTTCACAGATAACATAAGTAAAGTAGCTATATAGTGCATTGCGTCACTATAAAGAAATGGAATGATGTGGGAGAGATTCTGAAGAATTGAGTACTATGAGCTAGAGTACTACATATATGTATATATTATTTTCTGGATATTAGCTATAGTAATAGTACAAAAAAACTCCATAAAGTGTATAAAACAGAAATCAACAAACACCTATTCAAAAATGTGAATTAGAAATCAATTGTATTAGATGACCTAATATTCATATGTAATAGAGACTGTACAATAAGAATAAGATAAAAAATAAATATGTGAAATAAATAAATTAGATATAAAAGAATGATAAAGAAAGTGATAAGGAGACATAATGGAATATAATAATGATATTAAGTACGTGATTGGATTGAAATCATAATGGATTAGCAGAAAAACAAAATGTTTATATTATTAGTTTAAATTAAAGATTATAATAAATGAATCAAAAAATATGTATATATAATATATAATAATAGTCATGATAATGAAATAAACGTTATTAAAGAAAATATTCCATTATGTACATCATCATTCTGACCCTAATTTGATGACATTAACACTATACAATGATTTTACTGTATAAAATCTATACACATTTATTTGTAGTTAATCAAATAAAAAAACAAAATATGTACATAACGCAGCAATCACTGCGTAAGTAGTATAAATAATTATATCAATAGATTCACTCAAATAGACAGGAGTCACTCAGTCATATACACATATAAATGACTTCACCTAATATTGCTCAATAGTACGACATAAATTAATTAAACATCATAAAGTGACATAATAAATAGTAGACTATTCTAATATAGTGTTGGTAGTCAATAAAATGAAAGAGGTGAGTTTAAAGTATTTGATAATATGGACGTAGTGATTAGGTACAATGCTGTCTTATGGTCCATTTCCATAATGGTGTACATAAAGTGAAATTTGAAGAATAAAATAGTGATATACAATAATAGTAATAATAGAAAACAGTGAATGACTATCAGCAAAGATACAAGTGTAAATATAGTAAATACAAAATGATGTGCGAGATATTAAAATGGAAAATAATAATAGAAAAAAAGGGTGATGTTCAAAATAATAAGAAAAGTGATGTTCAAAATAAATCAAAAATCATAATTACATTGTGATGATATATATGTCATGGAGTAGATTGGTACATTCCCAACCTTAGTAGATTGGTTATGTATTAAATGAAGTGAATGAAAGCATTCCCAACATAGGTAAATTAGTTATATATAAAATGAGGTGAATTGGTGCATTCCCAACCTTGGTAGATTGGTACATTTCCAGCATTAATCCCTCTAATACTAAATAAGTATGCACTATATGTTGTATTAAATATCATGTGATTATACTCGTATAACTATGCTCCAACTAGGCAAACAGGAGGGCTTTTATGTTTCAATCCAAAAACACTGTATAATTATTCTCCTCATTAAGACCCCCTGGACTCATAGTCCCAAGATCGAAGATCCACTTGACTTCTTTCTTCAACAGTTCTTTGTCGAGGCACCCTCCCCTGATACCCAATTGGACTTTTTCAATACCAAAGGCCTTCAGGAACCTGGGATTGGCTTCATGTTCTCTTAAGAAATGGCGTGCCACTGATGTCAGTTTCTTCAATTTATCCTTGTCAGTGTGTGCATTTCTCACACTACCGACATGCTCGAGAATTCTTTGTTTGAGAGGTCTTCGAGTCTTCCCAATGTAACGTAAGTTACATGGGCACATAATACAATATATGGTACCTATGGAGTTACAGTCAATATAGTCCCTAACTCGATAAACCCTACCAAATCTGTCTTGTATAGTGGTCAAATTGGTCATGTATTTGCATGCTTTACATTGACCACATCCAAATGTACCTTGCTTCCTAGTGAGTGCTTTTTTGTTATTCTGAAAATGACTTCTCACCAGGTGGTCTCTCAAGTTGTTCGACCTCCTCCAGCTCATCATTGCCCTATCAGGTAGTACAGCTCTCAACTTAGGTTCTGATTTCAGGATTCCCCTAGTAACTGAGTAATGGCTAGAGTGCCAGGCCATGTCTTGTTTTTATATATATATATATATATATATACACACACAGCCTAGCGACGGCGGGCGTTATTCTGGATCAGGCCCATTATCACTAAATCTGCCTTCTAAATATTTGCTTTGACTCCTTTATAAAAAAAAATTGTCACGTCCTGACTGCCCATGTCATGGACTAATGCAACACATGAATTATTAAGCTGAGAGGCTTTGGAATCTCTCTTTGAGCTCAGTCTGCTGGAAAATTCTCCCCTTCACATGAAAGCTGAGATGTGTGAGTTTTGTGTGCTGTAACTACCACCATAAACAATCTTTTCACTCGTACCCATATAGATCTCCCAATATGACTGTCAACAAAAAACAAACTCAATGCTCTTTCACAAGAATATTTAACCTTCAGTGTTTTGTGATTCAGACCATCCGTGACTCAGATCTGTGTAACATGTTCTGCAGGTCTCCTTCTTTCAATACATAGCAGCATACTTCAAATGGTAGCAATGGAGGAATGCATATGTCTCATTATAACAAATAAGTCCATTCTTCAGGGAACTTTGCCCCCTGACAGCTAGCTGCTATGTTTTCCATGTGATTGTGCCGTTTATATTCCTTTCTGTACTGTGATTTAGAAATGTAATTACACACTAGAAGGTCAAATCCTGACTTTATTACTGTATTGGAAAATAACTGATGATCACGACTTGCAGATATAAAAGTGCCATCTGTATTTATATCCCTACGACTAATGAATACAATAGCACTGTCATATTTATAGTTATCAACAGACATTTGGTAAAATAATTGAGCTAAATCATAAGAGACAAGGAACATGGGGGTAGATCCAGAACTACGTACGCGAGCGATGTTACGCTAGCCGCTGACGTAAAATCGCCCATTAGTATTTGCTGCGCATGCGCGCGATAGATGTTATGCCACGTAACTCTGAACGTACGTACCAGCCACGTATCAACTGCGTAACTATGAACGAGGGGGCGGGCCACCCATACGACGCCCGTAATTACGCTTCGGAGGCGGGGGGAGGCATTTAAATCCAACAGTCTGGGCTTGCTTAGGCAGTACTTACGCTGTGTAAAGTTTAGGTAGGTTTCGGCAAGGGTAAAACGGCCAAAGTAGGTACGAGCGAGGCGATACGTAGCTCTGGATCTTGTCCATGATGTGTACTTAATGTTATGTTTGTATACTAAGCAGCAATCTATTTTTACATAGTACAATTGGATGGGAAACTATGTTAGATCATGCTTGGGGGGCATTTGATAAAAGTCTGTGCAATGTACTGTGATTTGTCACAGCAGCAAAGAGTTTTCCTAGAGATGGCTGTGCTGATATTTTAGGCTGTATGGACTCGCCCACTGTTGTGACTGTGAACCGGATCCTAAGATCCGATAGTGTAACCCCAGTGTATCCACACAATTGTCCTAACAACACTCCCATCACTTGCCAACAGCAGGACCCAGTGGAGTGACTACACACTCATTTCCATTTTATAATAAAAGTTAGTGGTTCAATATTCTAGATTAATATATCGCTGGTGCTCGTGATGATGGGGACGGACTTTGCTGCAAATAGCCAGCAGGTCGTAGCCTTCAGTAATGGCCCTGGGTAGTGTCACCACTATACAGTGAGCCCTGGGTTTTATGCAGTTTAGACAGACTACTCAAACACACAACCACAGTGAGGCAGAGCAGTGGAGTTAGGACAATAGTGGCACCCGAATGGCTACCCAAGGAACAGGTAAGTGCAGAGAACATGGAGATTGGGGTGGAGAACCACGGCCACAAATACTCTCGCAGCAGGCAATAGAACTACAGTCATGGAGTAGTAACTACAGACAGGAATCAGGAGTCCACCAATCAAAACGCTTCACTGGGCAACAAGCCTTTGTGGTCTGATAGGAGTATAAGAAAAGATCAGAGACATTTACCATCTGTGGTGCCAAGCAGCATCCAAGACACCAGACAAAAGCAAAAGATCTCCTGGTTGTGATGACAGGGCCAGGCTACGCACCGCTGTGTGTAACAGTAATCACGCTAATGATATAATATATGCATTAGTTATACACTTACACATTGACAAGTAACAATATAAACAGTCTCAGATACAGCTAAGGCTAGCGCTGTGAGAATGGCATTAGGGTACATTCTCCAGACTACATCTACCATTATAACCAGTGAGAATGAAAATCTTTCTAATCAAACCAATTACCAATTTTTCTGAATATTCATTATTTAGTGTGTGATTATGAATTATAATTGTCAAATGGTGAAAAATGGCAAAATAAGACTATTGTGACCTCTTCATGTGTGAAAACTACAAAATAGTTTTATTATTTCCTTTTTCCCATCCTATGTGCTCTTGTTGCTCATCACTTTATTTTCATTATATTGATATTTCTCTATATACAGAAAATCATCTATGAATGGTGACACGATTTGTCATCAGTAACAACCACTAGGGGCAGAATATCAGTCACATCGGATAATAAGAAACATTGCCAAAGAGACCAATACAAAACAGAGTACAGAGCATAGTTGCATCATCACATATGGTAAACATCATATGCATTTCTTATGACATGTTACACTCAGCAAGACTTACCCTCACTTGCAGAGATGAAGCCATCTGGACTGGCAAATGCAAGAATTGCCAGGACTAGCCACAGAGCCATACCTCCGAGTGCTGCAATTAGAACACAACAAAAATAATAATCAATAAAGCAACACAAGCCAATGACATGGATCACTAAGGCCAACTTTTTAGGTATAATACAAAGAAGTCACATTGTACTGTGCACAAAAGCACTGGCCTGGAATTCTAATCAATAACTGCCCATTCAGCCTACTGTTTGCAGAAGTCAATGTATTCCTTTTGAAATGTGTACAATGCATTTGTTACCTAAGATATCAATTTAATCATCATTTGCAGAACCATTTTTTGTGAGACAGCTTCACACTGGCAGCAGTCCTGTCTAGCTCCGACGCCAGCTCTGATTGGCCCCATCCACACTTGGGCCAGCCCCGCCTCCTTGCTATGGTCACCTTCTGCCCTTTTAAATATATTAAGGGGTGTAGTCAAGTACAGGAGGGTGTCAACTTTCCAAGGAAGAGAATCATAGGGCTACAAAGGGTGAACTCTTACTGTTATGTACAGAACAACTAAGAAGGGATATTTTAAAACCATTATGTTTATGTAATGTGCACATAGTGGATTTTTATTAACCTAAATTTAGGGAGCACAATATACAATGTGGGTGATCGGGAAATCTACATAATTAGATAATATACACCAGACAGACAAGGCTGTAACATGCAGTGGCCTTTTCTCCACCAGAACAATACTGAAACTGCACTGTGTAAACCTCATATGGGTCTAGGTGTGGTGATGCGGCAATGATGACCAATGACCAATCATGTCACTACAATAGGACAGGCACCTTAATCCGGACATGACAGTTCAGAAACCCCTGTAAATGGTCTCCTGGCATTGTAATGTGTGAGCAGGTGTATGCAGAAAGGGATCAGAAAAGCATAAAAGAACTTTTGGGCTCAATTTACTATTGAAATTTTCGGGTGATAATGGGTGTTTTAACACTAAAACGCTCACTATCACCAGAAAGTAAACATTTTAAAAGTTGTTTCCATGGCGATGCACGAACACTTCATAAGGCTTCGGCGTCCCGTTGATCTTAACGGGTGCCGAAGCAGTATTACAAGTTACTATCCCTCACTGCCGAAATTCTGATTCGGCAGTGAAGGAAAAAATAACGCCATATGAGGATGCCAGCAATCTCCCCATATTCCCCCCCTTTTCCTCCCCCTAATAGCCGTTATTAGGGGGAGGAAAAGTGGGGTATGTGTGGGGAGACCGCTGGTATGAAGTAGCATGCGGTCATTAAAAATTAAAAAAAATGTAGTTTTGTTTTTTTTAAACAAAAAAATAAAAAACAACATTAAAATGATATTAAAAAAATACAAAACTCACCTGTCCGGGAAACGCGTCCGACTTAGAAGACTCCGGCCCCGATATGAAGACCCTGCGCATGCGCAGTGGGTTTTCATATTTGGGCTGAAATTTTCTAAGTTGCGCTTGGAAGTCTCTTGCCAGGCTCGCCGCGAACACAGGTGAGCCTGGAGCAGCTTCGGGGGAAATTTTATTATTTGTAACTCTCTGGTCGGTTTAATGGGCCAGTCTGCACTGGTATAATATCAACTCAGATCTTACTCTGCAGAACATGCTTCCATGGCCAGTTATGTCTTATGTTATTAATATAGGCCTTTAAATAGCATAGCATGCACACAAGTGAAATGAATATTCTATGTTATGTTCTAGTGCAAAAATAAATCAAATGAAGTCATGAAGCAACATGTTTTGGAGAAATTTGTAAACGGTTCATGACTCAAATGCACCAATAACAAAAGTATTGTTGTTCTTTCCCCAGTTAACGTAAATATGTGTTGCAAAAGAGGCTGGAGCTATGCTAAGGCTGGGACTAGGTTAATGAGCAGTTGAGCAGAGTAATAGATAGTTATACTGATATTGTGATTTTATATTAGATGTAGCTACAGAGATGAATGAGAAAGCGTTTACCCAAGTTGTTGATTTATTAGAATAGTAGGAATGATAGTTTCTGTAACAATATAACAGCATTCAGGATAACAGAGGAAGAAGGATATGTACAGGATAGAGTATACAGCGGCATATAACAATAACAGGAACAGGTTCTCACAAAGAAGGCAGCTTCTCTCACTCTGAGGTAGTAACACAGTGACGTAGGTAAACTACCAATGATAAGACTATAATGGGGCTGATCCAGAGCTATGCTGGCCATCTGGCTGTAAGTACGGCCAGCGTAGCTCTGGTGCACTCCCCCTGTGTGAGCGTAGTTAGACACATATACGCCGGCTGAAGGCTACCCTAACTTCACCCAGGGTAACTGGGTCTGATCCAGACCTACGCCGATGTGCTGTAATTACTAAAGCACAGCGTATCAGCGTTCACTTTCCCCGACACTCCCCCTGTGCGGGCGTATGGCCCCTTCTTAAGCTCGTAACAGCACTAAAACACCCACTTTCTCATTTTAACAAAGTGCAACTCCCCTTATCGCTAGCACAGAGCATACGGATGCGGACGCGGGGGATCAGTCACCATGCGTCTGCTTTCTGGTGCACGCTTCCGTATTCCGTATTGCGCATGTGCGGTGATGATAAACTCTGCATTTACACCTAAAAAGAAAACGTGACAGCCGCTCAACCCCATAGTGTGCACTTAATACCAGTCATCAAACCCCTCATGGGTCCATTGCTCTTAGACACAGTTACGCCGGCTGAAGGCTATCCTAACTTCAGCCAGCGTAACTATGTGTAACTACGCTCACACAGGAGCGTAAAACACGATACCCAGCCCTCCCGTCCTAATTACCCTCCCTCCCCCCATACAGCTCTGCAGCAGCAGGTAATGGCAGCATCCTACATATTTGCAGGCCATTGCACAAGGGAAAACGTCAGCAATGGCCCACTGTTAATGCAGATCCACGGAGCTCCGCCTCCTATGTGACATCAGCCATGACGTCAAATAGGTTCGGAGCACCGCAGATGTGTCCCAGGCCCAAGACTTTCTGCAGGTGGCCCTGGCCACAAATGCAAGTGATTGGTGTGAGCCTGCTATTAATCATTCATTGCCCACTTAACTACCGGTTGGTAACCAATGTTATCAAACTTGTTCCCACTTAGCTTAGTAGAGAAGAATAAGACAGAGTAACTGTAAGTATTGTCCAAGATGTGACACATACACTGCCCTATCTATACTGAAAGCTTAGTCATGCAGTCAGTCATACACTGACCTATATCCATGTAAGGTTCTTATCTGTATTTATAGCAGGAGAAATATCCATAACAATATCCATAACAATTCAACTAAAACATATTCAGTCACAATTCATTGAATGTAAAAGAAATGGAATAAGACTGCAGGTTTTTTAATTATTATTTATAAGTAATTCTGTGATTAGATGTGTGACTTAGGCCATATTCAGAGTACTGGACATATAACATATACGTCCGGTGTTTAGCGATTTTTCTACTGCGCATGCGTAGTCATTTTTTAACGTAATCTACGTCTGAGAGACCACATTTATGCAATCTACGTCAGAAAAAGATACGAAGATTACGTAAAAAAATTACTACGCATGTACAGTAGTAAAAACCGCTAAACCACGAACGTATATGTTATATGTCCGGTGATCTGAATACGGGCCTTAGACTGGTTGCAGAAGATGTACAGAGGTGGACCTCACAACTTTCCCAGATGGCAGAGGGCCCTTTCTGGACCAAGAGTCGGGATTTAGCATGGAGTGGGGTTTTTTAGGCCATCCTTGTGGGTGGAGCATGGGTCCTGGATGCCTTAGGGATGAATCTGAGGGTAGTGCTTTTACAGTGTGGCATTATACAGAGGGGCACACCGTCACTACAATGGTGGTGAAGGGAATTTGGCTGTAGTTGACTTGCACACTTATTATTAATGATTCAGAAAATTGTTTAATCATGTTTGCTAAAGCCATCCTAGGATATATGTATCAATGCCTTCATACCAAGAGATGCTGAAGGAATCGGTTCTCAATACCTCCAGCACTGCATTCAAATAGATGTGCCCAGTACCAGATGCAGAGTTTGAAAATAAAAGAAGATTAGGTGGAAAATTACACCTGGGCTAAACCATGTTGAATTTCATGGTTGGGG
>WWET01000781.1:261800-275543 GCA_011038615.1 Limnodynastes dumerilii | reverse complement strand
CACACAGATATTGATCAGCTTTACTTTTCCACTGCTATATCTTGGGCTAGGTAATATCATGTCTCAAATCTCAATACTGTCTGCAACAGAGGAAATTGCTTCCCCTGCAGTTATTCAACATGGTTTTGTCCAGGAGATCATTTCAATCTGCATTGGCCACATGTTACCAGTTATGAGAATTTCAAGGACCAACTGTCATACACAATGGCACAAATGTTTAAAAATACTGAGTGCCCCTTAGTCTCTATTTATATAGTTAAATGATCAGATGGTGGTCTGGGGTATTAACAAAAGACTGACTACATAAAGCGATAGGCAGCCCAAAGACTTGTTTCAGACACTATTGTTTGGCATAAATACAAAATAAATTCCTATGATTACCACAGCCAGTCACAATCACCTTTGGATATCCTTCTGTATGGAATAAGTTTTTACAACTGCTGTTTTTTTCCCATTAATTGAAGACATGTTTTCACTGCAATTTTACATTGGTTGTACGTATTTAGGCAATTCAATTATTTCAGTCAGTCAAATCTAAATGGTTTGCAGACGTTGCATCAGGAAATTCAACATAATGGGTTTAATTCAGACTTAAGAAGGAGCTTAAAATTAAGAGAGGAAAGTTACTCCTGGGCTAAACCACACTGATTGCAGGGGGAGTTATATTTCATCTGTTACAAACAGTAATAGAGTTGAGAGGTGATGTTTCCTAGCACACTGTGATCAGTAAGCAATTCAAAGATATATCCCTGCATGCAAAGTATACAATTAACTTGACTCCCCCTGCAATCAACATGGTTTAGCCCAGGAGTAACTTTCCACTCTTATTTTAAGCTCCTTCTTAAATCTGATTAAGGCACAATGGGGTAGATCCAGAACTCCGCTTGCAATACGTTTCCTCGCGTTGCGTATTTACGCGTGCGTACCTTCTATACACTCCCCTTGGCACACCCCTTGAATGTACGAATGTCCGAGATCCGCTTTTCAAACCCACCTTAACGTTTGCCCACGTAACCGATGTCATCCGCTCACGTACGTATGTGCAACAAGTATTTACGCAGCTAAGCACGCCCATACTGCACACTTTAAATACAAACCCCCGCCTACATAGCGTATTTCAGACGTATTTTTGACTCATGTAAAATTGGCATGCCCACATGTAAGAATTTACGTGACACATACGTGAATGGCCCATATGTTCACATTTATGCTACATTACGGAGCGTATTTTCTATGGTGCGCATGCGCAGTACTTACCAAAACGCGATTTTACGTGTCCGCCACGCGTAAATTCGCTCACAAGCGTTGTTCTGGATCTGGCCCAATGTCTATACCAGGTTATGAATGTAAAGATGTCTAAATAAAGAGATACATACTGTATGGAGTAATTTATCAGGAAAGAAATTGTACAAAAGTATAGTAGTCTTATATATTGGTGCTAACTAAGAAAAAGAGCGACAGGGTGACCAGCTGTAATCCCCATCAACCAATCAGACTGCATTTACGCAATCTATGTAAGTAAAAAATACGTAGATTACGTTAAAAAATTACTACGCATGAGCAGTAGTAAAAAATCGCTAAACATCGGACGTATATGTTATACGGGCCTTTGTCAACAAATACTTTATTATATTACTTCACTATATTATTTATCAGACTATTTCTGAAGATTAAATCAAACAAACATTCTGTACAAAACAGTCACATGCAGCGTAAATTATACCATTTATATATAGAAATTCAGACATGTATTATATTATATAGAAGTGCATATTACCCAGTTCTGACAACATATTTAGTAACTATTTAAGGCAAACTACTGAATATGATTCAGAGTTTTTGGGTTGTTTATTTATTTTTTTGGCTAGAAAAGTAGCTTTTGGTGTTTTTATTTTTCCATTTTATCACAAAACCCCAAAACCACATCCCACACTTTGTGGTCAGTGACTAAAAGGTTGGGGGATATAATCTGCTTATATAGTTCAGTTACAAGCATGCAGACTGGGTAATATTGGCTGTGTGGTTACCAGTAACTCCTTACTAGAAAAAAGTGCACTATAGACATCTGATAGCCATACGCAGAGAAGCCTTTCCAAGTTGTCACTAAAGCAAAATATGGCTCTACTGTATATATGTGTTGTGAAACTACATGTCCCATCATCCTTTGCCAGACATGACCCATGGCTATGAAGGTAACGCAGGCACAGGCAATATAAAATGCTCCAGATGTTGAGCGATGACAAATAAAGCTCCAGGTCCTGAGCATACACCCAAGGGTTCTAAATTCAGAAATTGCTATACCACTATTTTTAATTTTCATAGATTCAGTTTCATCAGGCTCTGTAACAAGGGGCTGGTGCATAGCAGATGTAGTGCCACTGATAAAAAAGGGAATGAGATCACTGGGGAATTATAGACCTGTAAGTCTGACATCAGTAGCTGGGAAACTGCTGGAAGGTATATTAAGGTTAATATTCAGGATTACTTGACCCACAGTAAGATTATTAGTGGGGATCAGCAAGGCCTATTTGTGTGGTATAGTGATGCCAAACTAATCTAACCGGTTTCTATAAGGAAGTTAGTGTGAACTTAGACCATGGTAGTGCAGTAGATGTGGTTTACTTAGATTTTGTAAAAGCCTTTAATTTGGTGCCACACATGGTGAAGGATTTGGGAGTGCTCGTGGACAATAGACTTAGCAATAGTGCTCAATGTCAAGCAACAGCTGCAAGGGCCAATAAAATATTAGCATGCATAAAAAGGGAAATAGATGCCACTATATAAATCATTGGTAAGGCCTCATCTCGAATACAGAATTCAGTTCTGCGTACCAATCCGTAAAAAGACATTTTTGAACTAGAAAGAGTTCAGAGAAGGGTGACAAAATTGATAAAGGGTATGGAGTCATTGAGCTATGAGGAAAGGCTAGCCAGCTTAGGCAAAAACAGGCGTATAAGAGGAGATATGATTACTATATACAAATACATCATGGGTCAATACAGAGAACATTCAAAGGAACTTTTTACCCGAAGGGCTGTACACAGGACACGGGGGCACCCACTAAGATTAGAGGAGAAGAAGTTTCACAACCAGCAAATGAAAGGGTTCTTTGCAGTAAAGGCAGTCAAGATATAGAATTTACTGCCAAGGACAGTTGTGATGGCAGATTCACTTGATATGTTTAAGAAAGGGTTACCAGAACCATTAATTAAAGTGAAGGACAGTAAAGGATCCAGGGAGAAATAGGACGTCATCTTGGGGCAGAAGGAATTTTTCCAGATTGAAACAGATTGGAGGTTGCTTCATCCGGATCAATTTCAATGATAAGATACTGTAAGGAATCAAGGGAAATCCATAATAGGTTGAACTTGATGGATTGGTGTCTCTTTTCAACCTCATCAGCTATGTCACTATGTAACTACCAGCATGCTTCAAACAGCATAGGTATAGCTTATAACTGGTAAAGCATGGTGGGATTTGTAGTTTCACAGCAGATGGGGTGCCACAGGTTGTATATGCCTGAATTAGAACACCCTGGGACATGCTTATGAATATCAGGGCAGCTAGGTTTTCACTAGAGGGATATTGTACACAACATACCATTATGGTTTTATTACACATACACAGGCAAGAGCTGATTTAATGTCCATAAATGTGACATACCATCAACTCTATTTTATAAATATATAATAATAATCTTAGGCTAAGGCATGACAACGAGATGACAACAAAAAAGAATGACAACGGAAATTACGCCATCAAGTCCCGCCCAATCCCTAGAATTGCTATATTGATAGGAAGGTGATATGATATGGGTGTGGGTCCCCAGAAAGAATGGCCCTATTTTGATCGGGACGTTTTCTCACAGCCAGTTTCGAACTGGCTGGGATTTCAAATGCATATGCCTTAATGAGACATAACAATCGATCCACGGAGTACCGAGCTTTTGGTGCTCCGAAAGGTAAGGCATAAAACTACCCCAACCCTTCTCTTAATTCTAACACTAACCCTCCCCTTCCATTACCCTAACCCTCCCCTTCCATTACCCTAACCCTAACCCTCCCTTCCCTGCAGCCTGACGCTAACCCTCACTTCCTGGCAGCCTGACCCTAACCCACCATCTCCCGCAGCCTGACCCTAATTTTCCCTTCCCAGCAGCCTGACCCTAACCCTCCCTCCCCTGCAGCCTGACCCTAATCCCCCTTCTCTACAGCCTGACCCTAACCCTGAAGAGGTTACTCATCTTTCCCGTGGTGTGGGTCCTGCGGTAGCGGCGGCGGCGGCAGTGTTTCCGAAAAGGAATGCTGATTGGCATACTCACCCATTCCGAAAAAGAAATTCTAAACTGGGGGGTATTCGAAATAGGGACATCCTAAAAGGAACTTTCGGATGTCTTTATTTTGGAAATAAGACTTTCTAACCGGGGGAATGCAACCGATATGATATCATAGCATGCCTTCCAGATCTTTCAGTTTATGTGCCTTGATTCGGTCTCTGTTGGCATTACATGTTGCTTTATGGAATAGGAAAGGTATTGGTGACAGCCTATCACTAGGTAAGCAGCATGAGACATGTCATGGCCCTTAAATTGTGTTACCTCTGCTTCTTAGAGCATGATGCAGTTACGTTAGTTACCTCAGGGTCATATCCACATCTCCATTGTAGTTTAGTGCTTTGTTGTACAAGTTTAACAGGATGCATACTATGCATTATTTTCAAATAAATGTTTTTGTAAACACAAAGGGCTACAGGATAACAAGCACACAAGGATTCATTATGGTAATAAGCAGAGCTGCTGTTAGTTGGAGGTCATTAACTTGTTGGAAGGGCAAACTCTAGAGAGCCTTTTTCTACAAGTGATTATCCTTAACAGCTCCCGGGCCTTAGAGATAATTGGCAATGATGCCTGGCAAGACTAATAACGATAGGAAGGTTTTCCTGCAGGAGAGGAGTTCCTGATATTGTATTGCATATACTTCCTATGCATATTGTACTCTCTGTTGCCCACACATTTTACTGGTTTCCTGGAGGGATGTAACCCCTGGGTTGAGAGGGACTTTGATCATTTTAGGATGTAAAATTACCATATCACAAATCAGCCCACTGTTACTGTATCAAGTGTTGCCATGGCAACATGACAAGCAATAGTATGTGATATGACATAAATCTATTCCCCAATGGAAACAAATGTGCTGAAACTTAAGAGAGATAACCAATGTCATAACCACTGTGGTCAAAATGGGACGTCTATGCTGGCCTGCCCATATTTATCCACTCTGCCAGGATGCCTGGCAGACTCACAGATATTGGAAAGTGATCCCAGACTCCCTGGAGAGTGGGCTAAACTCCTGCTAAAGAGTTTGATCATAACAGCATCAATCCTTGCAGGGGGTGGGTCCTGATGATGTAATGATGATGTATAAACGAGCAACGAGACATACATGTCCTGGCAAATCCACTTCAACGCACAAGAGCTAAAATCAAAACGGGATGTGCAGAGGTCGTTGTGGCTACTTAGAATTATTGAGTACTCACAGTCCAGACACAGCAGCAGCAATAGATAAGACAGCAGAGCAGCAATAGAAAACCATGACAGACAGACCTACAGGAAGTATTCATGATCAGAAGTAAAGATGCATACACACTATACAATTATCTGGCAGATCATCTGAAAGATCTGGCTGTTGGAATGAAAATGTGGTAATGGATGACAATACCATATGCTCTCATGCATTACCAGATTTTCATTCCAACTGCCAGATCCTACAGATAATCTGCCAGATAACTGTATAGTGTGTATGCACCTTAACACAGAACAGTGCACAGAAATGGCAGTAAGAAGTCCTTCTATGGATCCGACCTAATGTTATCAGAGACATATAGAATGATCATTTCAGTTATGTATATTAGACGTCGTCACCTTACACTTCCATGGTCAGTATAAAGTCTTAATCGTTTGGTTTGGATGTGGTGGAACCTTCTGGTTATTTATACAGTGGAAAGCCTTATTATACAATCATGTCAGGTTATTTTGCTTTGGCAGGTCAGTCTTTGGCAACTTTCCCTGAGCTCTCTGCTGACAGCTGTCAGAGCAGCAGAGGCAGCTGGAGGCAGTAAATTCTCTCTTTCTGTTGAGATGTTTCATATGTCTCAGAACAGAACGGGACTTGTGCGGCTTGCAGTTAAGTGACAACCGTGAAGATGCCTAAGATTTACATAACACAAAGGCTGCTCACAGTACTTCATCTCTATCCATAGCTGCCCAGTGTTTCAGTTCATAATTTGGGACCGGATCCAGACTTAGGCCATAGGGGCTGATCCAGAGCTATGCTGGACCACTGGGTTTAAGTACGGCCAGCGTAGCTCTGGAGCACTCCCCCTGTGGCCGGCGTAATAACCCACTGTAACGCCGGCTGAAGGCTACCTTAACTTCTGCCGGCGTAACAGTAGGTAATTACAACGGCCACAGGGTCGTAACTGGCCTAACCCACCCTCCCTCCCTCCCTAACCTCATTTACTTACCTTCCCCCACCTTCCATCCGTAACGGTTGCGTAGTTATGGCGAGGAACGCCCCCCCCCTCACCGTGACTACGCAACAGTTAGGGACGTCCGATCCTAAGGATCAGGTTTCCCTAACTACACCGGGCAACATCTGCCCGGCACATGCGCAGAACGGCAGAAAAGCCGTTCTTACGCATACGGCCGGTGTAACTAGTGCGGCGGCCGTAGCTCTGGATCAGCCCCATAATGTGTGGAAATGGTGAGTGTGCGAGTTTCTATAAGGTTTCCAGCACGGATCTGTATCCTCAGGATCCAGGCTTCCATGCTGGATCGCCTCTCCGATGGCGGGCACATGTAAGCATGCTGGAGGGTATTTAAATTGTCCAGCAACAGCCTGATTAAGCCAGGGAATAAGTACAGAGCGGTGTTTCACACGACGATCCTCCATCGGAACTCCATTGGACAAATCTACGTCTGCAGCCGCGGCACAGTCCTGGTTCCGGCCCATGATACCATCCACACGGATCCCAGCCAGCCATACACTAGGTTCAAATGTCTGTTCCCTTACTTTGGATCCCTTAGAAATACGTTTATATACACTTATGTTTCTTAGGGCCGGGTCCTGACCTACAGGTGCCTTATAGGCGCTTGAGGTCATTACGGCCTGCATTATAGCGGGGAGTGCGCGCAAACCTGATCGCAACGGGGCTTCCCCTGCCCCGTCCCCTCATTAGCATGTCTATCTCCGCCTTCACGGCAGAGATACAACATGCGTAAAGGGGGGGGGAAGCCCCCTTTTCATAAGAGCCGGTGTATGTGACTTAAAGAGATGTACGTAATTCCCCGTCGGACGTTCCTTAGGATCAGCCCCTTAATCACTGGACTTCATTTTAAAACCCACTTATTAAACAACTTTCATAATTAATAAAGGATGTTCCTGTCTATGGCTAGGAAATATGTGTGCAGGCATATATGTAACCTGCCAATAAGGGTACAAAACAAGGCAGAAGATAAAGGATATAGTTGTTGGTAAAGCCGTGGTCTCATAACAGTCCCATTCTGGAGGCTCTGGTGATATCTCGTTAGATGTCACTTTCTCTTCCCAACCAAGAAACTTGACAATCCATGGAGATGACTTTAGAAGCCAAGGCAGAGTGTACCAATGTCACCATCACTGGTGATGTGAAAGACTTCCTTGAAAGGTCTGCTTATCGATGAACCCCTGAACGGTTATTTTTATGTTATGAAACACGGATTTAATTAAAATGAATTGAGTGGTCTCTTCGCATTTGCCAGGACGCTCTTGGAACCAGCTAGACAGGCTTCCAATTTCATATGAAAAAGGTATTTATAGAGCTCCACATGCAGCAGCAAATCCGACCTCTGAACCTGGCGTGCCAGGGGGTTTATATTTAGAAGTCTGCAGGGTATATGTGGTAAAAGTAATGCCTGGAAGGTACAAAAAAACATTACATTGAGATTGGCCGGTATCCACAACGCCAAGACTTAATAGCCGATTTATGCAGGCGGAGTAATGCTGTGTGAGCGCACTGTGCATGTGCATGCCAGAAGTTATGCATTGTATCTCTGATCATACGTAACTTGTACATAACTCCATACAACAAGGCGGGACATCCCTACGGACGGCACAGTATACGCATTGTGGGCGGAGGGAGGCATGTAAATTGTACAGTATGTGCTGGGTTACGTACGAGAAGGCGTTACATATGACCTGAGATACGCAAGGACGAGGTTAGGCAGGTTCTGACCACGTAAGGCAGCTAAGTTACGTGCGTGAGAGGGAACTATCAAGGGGAGGGCATTGGGCCAGATCCAGAACAACGCTTGTGAGCGAATTTGCGCGTGGTGGAGACTTAAAATCGCCTTTTGGTAAGTACTGCGCATCCGCACCATAGAAAATACGCTCAATAACATAGCGTAATTGTGAACGTATGGGCCATTCACGTATGTGTCACGTAAATACTTACGTGTGGGCGTGCCAATTTTACGTGAGTCCAAAATACGTCTGAAATACATTAAGTAGGCGGGGGTTTGTATTTAAAGTGTACAGTATGGGCGTGCTTAGCTGCGTAAATACGTGTTGCCCATACGTACGTGTGCGGATCACTGCGGTTACGTTGGCAAAAGTTAAGGTGGGTTTGAAAAGCGTATCTTGACAAAATACGTACATTCAAGGGGTGAGCCGAGGGGAGTGTATAGAAGGTACACACACGAAAATACGCTACGCGAGTAAACGTACGGCAAACTTAGTTCTGGATCTACCCCATTATTCTTAGTAGTAGGTAATTTAGGTATGATTGTGTATGTAAAATGCTCTTTAGCCTGGATCAGGCCCCAAGTCCTTAACCTTCACTTATATGTCATCTGCCGTCTTTAATTTAATTTTTACATGTGGGTTTCGAATCCTGAATTCCATTGTTAACTCAATTAACTGGTCTTCTAGTACTTCCTGTAAAATTATACAGAAATATGCAACTCTGTACGCATTAAAGATGTGATATTTGGTCAACTCGATGTGTGTTATGTGTGATGTGTTATGTCAGATCAGGGGCATTCTTACATATAAATCATGATGTTACATAACTGCTCTTGTGCTGTGGCCCTAAATATATCTGCATGTATAATACTGTGCCCCTCACCATCTTATTTCAGCATCATTACTTGGATTTTTTTTTTATCTCTACAACAAATGATCTAAGAAAGAAAGACATGGTATTAAACAAATTACGTTCCTGACCATAGGCCAAAGTAATAAATAGGCCAATTAAAGGCTGGTTTAAAAGATTAAACCTAAATCTTATTATATAAAGCTTATTATTTTCCTGTAAAAATATGTACAGCCAGTAAATCTTCAATAAATCTGGAGTTGTTGATGATGGGATAATAAGGTGTTACAACGGACTACATGGTTGCCACAGGATATCATTAGGGCTCCTGTTATCAGTACATTTATACTGATGAAGAATCCATTGTGGAACGGTTGGGATGTTGTGCAGGCAGTTTGAGGGGAGAGGATGGTGAGGATATGAGGGCCGCCCCTATGCTCTTTACTTTTCTCCCTGAAATTATTTTTCAAAAGTAGGCAATCATGCGCTAGATATGGAAGTCAGCTGATTACTGGTCCTGTGCATGCCCAGCACCAATATAACCGCATCGGGGGTGCAGTCACTCGATGCTGCGTTCCATGCGGAAATTGTCTTCCACAAAGGGGGAAGGGCCACCCACCATGCATATGAGGTACACATGGTGGGTGGCGTTAGGCATTTAATTTGTACAGTAAAGGCTGGTATATTTAAGGAAGCCCCCTGCTCTACTATGTGCGGTAATGTAAATCAGAAATTGCGTACAATAGCCTCCGCTGCAGAGCCTACGCAGTTTCTTTGTAAATCAGGATCAGGTCCTTTAATACTAATGTGAGGTCTCTTCGGGCCCAACTGACCGCTAACACCGCAGTATTTTGGTTGCGATGCAAATTCCGCAAATTTACATTGCAGATTAAGGGCCGGATTCACAACCCCAGATGTATTGCTCATACGTCCGGGGTTTATCGTTTACCGAAACGATACGTAGATTACGTAAAATAGTTACCACGCATGCGTGGTAGCTATTATCTGTAAACCCCGGATATATGATCAATACATCTGGGGTTGTGAATCCGGCCCTTAATCTGCAATTTGAGGAATCCGGCCCTAAAACCTGGGATGTTTAGCTATCGTAATATGCGCATTTACATTGCGACCAAAACATTGCGGCCTATTGAATCTTATATAACTTTACATCAATATATAATACTGACCAAATAATATATACAAAATAAAAAACATCACATTTAAAACAACATACACCTCTGAATTATACAACTACAAAGAACGGATATATAAATAAAATAAAAGCGTAATAGCTCAACAAAAATAAATCACATTGATATAGGTTTGGTGATAAATACTCACTCTTTGTTAGCAGAACTTTGCTCACTGGTTTAGATGGTAACAGGTCAGAGGAGAACAACAAAAGTTCCATATACTTCATATGTGTTTGCACAGATAGACAAATATAAATGATATTTAATGAATTACATGTCTTTATATGAATGTCATAATTGCACTGACAAATAAAGTAAAATGTAGCAATTTTTTGTGTACTACGTTTGTGCTACTTCTAATGTAGCTTCACAGAAGATCAGCAGGAGCTGGCTGGCAAATATTAGTTTTTGGGACATAATTCCACCTGTCAAGATGTTAGATACAATTCTAAGAAAAACAATAAAACACAAGGTACATGACCTGGCCTGATATCAGGCACATGAGCCACTTGCTGAGGGAGGTCAGGACCTGTACACCTGCAGGGGGTGCTGACACCGGGAGTCAGCAAACTTCTGGGGATGTGTCATTTGGGAAGGGAGGAGTCGTTAATAATAGATGACTAGACCCCCTAAATGTACTGTACTTCTTGACCTATCAAGTAAGTCAAATATGAGACTGTCAAGCAGAGGATGTAAATGTTCCCCCATATGAGTACATGCAGGGGCGTTTGAGGGGACCCTTGTGCAGGATTTGTACAGGGCCCCCCTCCCCGTTACCTTGAGACGGGACTGTTCCGATTCGAGAACTCAAAAGGGGCAGGGCCTAACTGCACTTTAAGCCCTGCCCCTCTTTTTGGACCGTGACTCGGGACAGTCCCACCGCAGGGGAAGGGGGGCATATTCGGCATCTGTTTCTTCCCTCCGGAAGATCTTAGAGGGAAGAAATAGGGAGGTGCACACCCTGCACCCATTATAGATACGCCTATGAGTACATGGTATTTATAAGTTCTGTTTGGAACCCAACCATTATAAAGAAAGTGGAAGTCCTATTGAACTATGTCAAAAAAGTTGATTTTTTTTTTTTTTTACCCAGATGTCCACAGATTAGCATTATCAGGTAAAGCTCCCTTATTATTCTGTGACATGGTGAACTCCTTACTGACACCAGTCACCCACAGATTAGCATTATCAGGTAAAGCTCCCTTATTATTTAGGGACAGGGTGAACTCCATAAAGACTCCAGTCACCCACAGATTAACATTATCAAGTAAAGATCCCTTATTATTCAGTGACAGGGTGAACTCCATACTGACTCCAGTCACCCACAGATTAGCATTATCAGGTAAAGCTCCCTTATTATTTAAGGACAGGGTGAACACCATAAAGACTCCAGTCACCCACAGATAAGCATTATCAGGTAAAGCTCCCTTATTTTTCTGTGACATGGTGAACTCCTTACTGACTCCAGTCACCCACAGATTAACATTATCAGGTAAAGCTCCCTTATTATTTAGGGACAGGGTGAACTCCATAAAGACTGCAGTCACCCAGAGATTAACATTATCGAGTAAAGATCCCTTATTATTCAGTGACAGGGTGAACTCCATACTGACTCCATTCCTTCACAGATTAGCATTATCGCGTAAAGCTTCCTTATTATTCAGGGACAGGGTGAACTCCATACTGACTCCAGTCACGCACAGATTAGCATTACTTGGTAAGGATCCCTTATTATTCAGGAACATGGTGAACTCCATACTGACTCCATTCCCTCACAGATTAACATTATCGGGTAAAGCTCCCTTATTATTCTGTGACATGGTGAACTTCACAGTGACTCCAGTTCCCCACAGATTAACATTATCAGGTAAAGCTCCCTTATTATTCAGTGACAAGGTGAACTCCATACAGACTCCAGTCACCCACAGATTAGCATTATCGGGTAAAGCTCCCTTATTATTCAGTGACAGGGTGAACTCCATACAGACTCCAGTCACCCACAGATTAGCATTATCGGGTAAAGCTCCCTTATTATTCAGTGACAGGGTGAACTCCATACAGAATCCAGTCACCCACAGATTAGCATTATCGGGTAAAGCTCCCTTATTATTTAGGGACAGGGTGAACACCATACAGACTCCAGTCACCCACAGATTAGCATTATCAGGTAAAGCTCCCTTATTATTCAGTGACAGGGTGAACTCCATACTGACTCTAGTCACCCACAGATTAGCATTATCGGTTAAATCTCCCTTATTATTCAGTGACAGGGTGAAATGACAGGGTAAACAGCCACTACTGCTGTTGGAAATTACATATTCTTTATTTAATGAAATCCATATAACATTTGTCATGATTCCATTTAAACAAGATGGAAGCAGAGGAGATGTATGGATAATCAGAGCACATGGAATCTGACACATGTTGTGTGCAGGAAAAGGGTTATGAAGTATGAGAAATCTGCTGTGTGATGCAGTCTGCAATTAACTTAATGTCTTTCTATAAAACGTAGCTATTAATTACAAAATTAAAGACTCATCTGAATTAGCCTTTAAAGTGCTAGATGAAGGATAGATAAAATCTGATTGGTTACTTTGGACATAATCTATACAAATGCAGAACATTTTCCCTTAAATTGCAAGAATGTGTCGTATCGGATCATTTGGTTTAATGGACGTCCTAAAAATCACAATCACCTATGGTATGATGTCTGACAAATGTAGGCAGTGTATACACAGGTACAGTACAACTGTTTGTCTGATGTTTCCAGCTGTCTTCTGTGTAGCATAGACAAATAAGGAGTCAGGATTGTCTCAGCAGAAGTTTAGTAGAGGCGATATCTCAGATCTACTGGTAAATTGTATAGTGTGTATTGGCTGCTCATCTGGACTTATAATTGTCAATGAAATTGTATAAGCCATCACATATAAGTAAGATTGCCTCGGTGTATACCCAGCTATGGCCCTGTAAGTCAGTGTTCACTTTTAGGATAATACATCATTAGACATAGGATTATACGCATGTGCATGTTTGCATATGCAAATGCATAAACCGCTATTTTTATAGCGTTTTTGCATATTTTAGTACTATTTCATTGACAGTGCTTATTTCAGTAGTTAAATGTGTTAGGCGTGTTGTATTACGCGGGAATGGTGGCGGGCTGCAGCCAGTGATGTGCGCCTCACATGCGCTCGGCAAGCGCACTGAACCCGATCTGCTGGTTCGCACTAGGCGAAAGCGTTGGCGGGATGCGGCACGCGTGGGGGGAAGGGAGTACGGCACTCGTTGCTTCACGCAATTCAATTGTTTGTCATTCAATTGCTCGCTGTGTTTGTTAACCTACGAAAATCTTATTTTTGTTGAAATAATGCCGCCAGTGAAAAAAAATACCCAGACTTTAATGGAATCTTGAATAAAA
>WWET01000781.1:225887-238959 GCA_011038615.1 Limnodynastes dumerilii | reverse complement strand
TTATAATACCCCCCTCCTTGTGTGCTTTTTTTTTTTTTTTTTTTTTTTTGGTGATTTCATGTCTCACTAAAGGCGATTTCTTCAAATCGCCTTTAGTGAATCCAGCGATTTTTTTTTTCTAGATTTTCAATGGCAAACATCTGGGCGATTTCTGTCCAGCAATGTTTGCCATGGCGATTTTTTTACACACACAAATCATGGGATTTGACCCTTTATGAATACCGCAATGTGAATTCAGAGGGTCAAATCACGCGATTTTCACGCGATTTTTAACAAATAGTCCTTTGTAAATAGAGCCCTTAGAACACCATGGCCTAATAATGGGAAATTGGAATTGATTTCCTAGCACTATACAGGACATGTGTTACTGTGTGTTCTCCTGTATTTATTTAATGGAAAGTATGCCTACCCTACATCCACAGTCTGGAGATAACGCTGTCTGGGCAGGCTGGCAGTTTCAAGGCGAGCTCACTGTCCTGAAAGAACAACAAAAAAATTCTAATTACACATTTTCCACTTCCCATGAAATAAAATGAAATAAACCTCATCGGAGCAGCTTTGACCTTTATAGACAGAGAAAAAGAGCAATAAAGTTACATTGTATATAAGGAATAAGGCTCTAAAAATGGAGTAATCAGGAGAAGGCACTCAAAAATTTGAAAACATTGGCAAAGACAGATCCAGGGGCTGAATGTGTAGTAGCGAAAACCATGCGATTTACACAATTAAACCCAACCCCTGCCAGACAAGACTGTATTTTACAGAATAATAACCCCCATTTCTATAGAGGAGTCTATGGGATGAGGGTTTCATGGAAGTTCAAGTGGACTCATTGACATTTGAGAGACAGACAAGGGCAGATTTGCCATAGAACGAACAGGGAATTTTCCCGGTAGGCCGGTGATCTTTCATGGCCAATCAGCAGCCCCTCTTTTGTTTTTAACGAGCACTAGGATGTTGACAGTAAAAGGTGGTGGTCACTAAGATTCTGTCTGCATAGAATGGAGGTCAACAGGATTCTCTCTCTTTTGATTGGTGGTCCCTAGGATGCTCTCTCTATTGATTGGTGGTCCCTAGGATGCTCTCTGTATAGAGTGGTGGCTACTAGGATGCCCTCTGTATAGAATGGAGTTCACCAGGATGCTGTCTGTATTGAGTGGTGGCTACAAGGATGCTCTCTGTATTGAGTAGTGGCTACTATGATGCTCTCTGTATTGAGTGGTGGCTACTAGGATGCTCTCTGTATTGAGTGATGGTAACTAGGATGCTCTCTGTATTGAGTGGTGACTACTAGGATGCTCTCTGTATTGAGTGGTGGTCACTAGGATGCTCTCTGTATTGAGTGGTGGTCACTAGGATACTCTCTGTATTGAGTGGTGACTACTAGGACGCTCTCTGTATTGAGTGGTGGTAACTAGTGTGCTCTCTCTATTGAGTGGTGGTCACTAGGATGCTCTCTGTATTGTGTGGTGACTACTAGGATGCTCTCTGTATTAACTGGAGGTCACTAGAATGCTACTTGCATTGTATACTATTTATTCTACAATATCTCATAAAATCTCTTTATTGTAGTCAGCAGGTTTTGCAACTCTTTAAAAAACACTTGGAGCTATATTTATTAAGCTATGGGAGAGAAAATGCTCCAACTTTCCTATTACATACTAGAAAATGTCATCTAGAATCCCAGGAGACCTGGCAAAGCTCACACAAGCCCCGCCAGCTATCAGTATCTATTGTAATCCCTAGCGTTACTAGAGATGGGCAGGACTTGATGATGTCATCAAGTCCCACCCATCACCTGGAACACTAAAGATTACAGGAGTGATTATTGATGTCATTTGCATAAATTGCATCATTTAGCCCCGCCCCACTGCAAAAATCTATGGCTTACCTTTGGGTTCTCCCTGAGGGAAGCTTAAAAAAGTCAGAAACCCTGATTTAACCTAAATATTAACTTACTGGTGCCCCCATCGCACACCCCTAGTTCAGTATCCGATTGAAACATCTCTATATCAGAATCGAGAGTTAACACTTAAAATAATCATTTTAAATGTGATTTTAACAGTGATACAATTTTAGCCCATTAATTATGCCAGAAACATGCACCAACCTCTACCAGACCTCCTTCCTTTGAGCAAACTTAGACTACTGGTATTTCATATGGAAACTGATGATTTCCCAGCTGACAATACAATTACATTCTGATTCCTTCATGATAAAAAGTTATTATGAATAAATTATGTGTATTCTTATATTGCAAATGGTTCTATTTTTATGCTGTCTTTTGCTTATTAACATCATTTGAAATAATCTTTGCAGACAGCAACCAAAGAACCATCCGTCTAACCCCATCACTGGATCACAACCCGCCCCCCCCCCCATCCCGCTGGAGGGGAAGATGTCAAAAGCTGTAAAGTATTGCCACTTTATTCTTTAAGTGGTTAGAGAGGATCAGGGTAGGGTCAAGCTTTTGCTTCATTCACAATCAGAGCATAGATCTCATAAACCATCTGACCAATCAAATCACAGCAAATTCTCCATCATAAACACAATGGCCCTCAATGCAGACAATTAGGATAAACTCCTACACCTTCACCTGTTTTAGACACCACACCTAAATATAAAGGTGATCACTCCAACTGTTTCCAGCCTATTCCCCAATAGTGACAACATTTTCCTGATCAGGAGATCAGGAGATCTGGGTCTAAGAACCAAGAGTTTTGGATCCCAGCAACAACAGAATATCAAGAGAGATGTGTGTCCAGCATCGCTGCTATGGGAAGATGAATAGAATGCATTGACCAAAATGGAGAGATATCCATCGAACACAGTAGCTGACAGTGACTGTAGATGGTTGAACATAGAAATATAGAAACACAGAATGTGATATTATTATTATTATTATTATTATTATTAACGTTTAGTTATAAGGTGCCACAAGGTGTCCGCAGTGCCCTACAAAATACAACTAGATATGGTACAGACATACAGGGTAGGGATGGGCAGCATAGTACATAATAATATACAATAGAGACATACATTGTAGGGATGGGCAGCATAGTACATAATAATATACAGTACAGACATACAGGACAGGGATGGACAGCATAGTACATAATAATATACAGTAGAGACATACAGGACAGGGATGGACAGCATAGTACATAATAATATACAGTACAGACATACAACACAGGGATGGACAGCATAGTACATAATAATATACAGTACAGACATACAGAACAGGGATGGACAGCATAGTACATAATAATATACAGTACAGACATACAGAACAGGGATGGACAGCATAGTACATAATAATATACAGTACAGACATACAGAACAGGGATGGACAGCATAGTACATAATAATATACAGTACAGACATACAGAACAGGGATGGACAGCATAGTACATAATAATATACAGTACAGACATACAGAACAGGGATGGACAGCATAGTACATAATAATATACAGTACAGACATACAGAACAGGGATGGACAGCATAGTACATAATAATATACAGTACAGACATACAGCACAGGGATGGAAGTACAGACATACAAGATAGGGATAGGCAGCATAGTACATAATAAAATGCAATATAAATATAAAAATATCACAAAAATACAATAAAGTGAAGCAAGCACAGAACACAAGGCAAAATGCGAGGTGTGAAGCTTGGCAGATCAGGGAGGAGGGGATAGAGCGCAGTGAGAGGTCGAGAGGGAGCCACCAGTTGGGGATGGGATAATAGGGTTGCAGAGGGGGACAAGAGGGTATGAAGTAAGGATGTGGAATTTGTAGAGAAAGGAACAGCACTAGGATTGGGGTCCCTGTTCACGTGAGCTAACACACTAAGTGGGAGGAATGAATTTACAGAACAGTGAATCTGTGCCCTGGTGGCAACCTTAAATATTCTGAATACAACTCTGTGCGTGTGGAATACAGGATCGTACAAAAGGGCTAAACCCAACTCTTACTGTAAGATTTAAATGGCAGAGCTCACCCACCATGTGTGTCTCGTACCCATGTTGGGAGGCCTGGGCCCCCTTGTGGAGGCTGATTTCCGAATGGAATGTAGCATCGGGCAGCTGCGTTCCGTGGGGGGAGTATAGGCACTGCGCACGTGCAGTACTTATACAGAGCTGACTTACATACGTTGCGTAACATAACGTAAGTCAGTTCTCTTTATTAGCTCTGGATCAGGCCAATTTCCTCTAATCCTTCCACTTTCCAGTTTAAATCAGGGTTGCCAAGTCTTCCGGAATATCAGGGAGACTCCAGAAATTTGGGCAGGCCTCCCGGTATCCCAGGAGAGCTAGAAAAGCTCCCACAAGCTCCACCAGCCATCAGTTATTACTGTAATCCCTAGCGTTACTAGGGATGTGCAGGGATTGATGATGTCATCAAGCCCCATCCAAACGCTGGAGATTACAGGAGTGATTGACAGGGGGCGCGGCTTAATGATGCGATTTGCATAAATCACGTCATTAAGCCCCACCCCTCTGGGTTCTCCCGGAGGAAAGCTCTGAAAAGTCGGCAACCCTGGTTTAAATGCTCAACACAATAGTACAATGGCACAATAATAGTGCAGCGTGAAATTAAATAACAAGAAGTGTTAAGTTATATGACAGGTATGAATACAGAGAAAAAAAGCCTATAGTGGTAATAATACCTTACCATTTTGGCTAATACTACACCAATAAATTCTCTAGGCCTGCATGAAACTGACAGCCCGGAAGCTACATTCAGATCATAAGTGAAAGTATTCTCTAAGTTTCATTTTTATAACATAAGATAATTCTGCTCCTGTGTTTCCCGGTCATAGAGCAGCCCTAAGCATTGACCATGGCAGAGATTTATGTATAATGAACTTGCTAGAGCTAATGGTTTTTCTCAGTTGAGTTTAGCAGCCAGAGTCAAGTTATGGAAGTAGGCGTTTAAATTATGTATCAAGTATTGTGCCGTTTCCTTTATCTTCTTGCAGATCATGCTGTCATAGCTTTGATCATTCAGGTAGTTGGTTGGATTTACAAGGCAAAAAAATGTAATAAAATAAAAACAAGAACCACTGTGATGTTACTAAAATGGCTTTACAGCTCAGCTCCTGCCTCAGGGTGTAAGTCCCTGGAATTATGTTTAATTATATATAATGGTTTGCTAGAGGCCCAAGAGAGCCACAAAACCAGCAATGCTGTTAGCAGTGGATTAACCAAGTGTTAAATTGGTTAAAGTGTTCCTACAAGATTCAATTAGCCAAAGTGAACTTCATTTTCGTTTGCTTAACAGTTATTAATAGTAATAAACATTATTTGCAATGTTCAATAAAGTTACGAATGATAAACATTGTTTGCTGTGTTAAATACAGTTACAAATAATAAACATTACTTGGAGTGTTCAATAAAGTTATGATCATTTGTTGATCATTTGACAGAAAGAAATGTTTTGTGACTTTATTAAGCATTGCATTACCTTCAATATTCTACAAGTATTACCTCCAATATTATACCTGCATTATCCCCAATATTCTACAAGTATTACCTCCAATATTATACCTTCATTGCCCCAATATTATACAAGTATTACCTCCAATATTATACCTTCATTGCCCCAATAATATACAAGTATTACCCCCAATATTAAACCTTCATTTATTACCTCCAATGTTATACCTTCATTGTCCCAATATTATATAAGTATTACCTCCAATATTATACCTTCATTGCCCCAATATTATACAAGTATTACCTCCAATATTATACCTGCATTATCCCCAATATTCTACAAGTATTACCTCCAATATAATAACTTTATTATCCCCAATATTATATCGGTATTATCTCCATATTATCCCCATATTTTACCATCATTGCCACAATATTATACTACTGTTATCAATTAAATACAAGTATTACCTACAATATTATACCTTCATTTCCCCAATATTCTACAAGTATTACCTCCAATATTATACCTTCATTGCCCCAATATTATACAAGTATTACCTCTAATATTATACCTTCATTGCCCCAATATTATACAAGTATTACCTCTAATATTAAACCTTCATTGCCCCAATATTATACAAGTATTACCTCTAATATTATACCTTCATTGCCCCAATAGTATAGAAGTATTACCGCCAATATTATACCTGCATTATCCCCAATATTCTACAAGTATTACCTCCAATGTTATACCTTCATTGTCCCAATATTATATAAGTATTACCTCCAATATTATACCTGCATTGTCCCCAATATTATACCACTGTGATCTCCAATATTCTACAAGTATTACCTCCAATATAATAACTTTATTATCCCCAATATTATATCGGTATTATCTCCATATTATCCCCATATTTTACCATCATTGCCACAATATTATACTACTGTTATCAATTAAATACAAGTATTACCTACAATATTATACCTTCATTGCCCCAATATTATACAAGTATTACCTCTAATATTATACCTCCATTGCCCCAATATTATACAAGCATTACCTCTAATATTATACCTCCATTGCCCCAATATTATACAAGCATTACCTCTAATATTTTACCTTCATTGCCCCAATATTATACCACTGTGATCTCCAATATGATACCTTTGTTGTCACCAATATTATACAATTATACCTCCAATATTATACCTGCTTTGTCCCCAATATTACCACCAACATTATACACACACTGCCCCAATATTATACCAGTATTATCTCCAATATTATAATTGTTATTATTATTATTAACGTTTATCTATAAGGCGCCACACAGTATCTGCAGAACTGTACAGAGCCAATAGCAAAAGACAATAGTTGCATATACAATACAATAATTAACAGAGGGTAAAAAATATGAAGGAATACAATATATGTATAAAGCAAAAATGTAATACAATACAAAAATATCAAAACAATATGTGAGGAAAATAAAGATGCTTGTGTGTACAAGTATTACCTCCAATATTATACCTTCACTGTCCCAATATTATACAAGTATTACCTCCAATATTATACCTTCATTGTCCCAATATTATACCACTATTATCTCCAATTTTATACAAGTATTACCTCCAATTTTATAACTGCATTGCCCCCAATATTATACCAGTATTACCTCATATACTATGAAAGTATTATGTCCAAGATTATACATTCACTGCCCTTAATATTATACCAGTATTATTTCCAATATTATTAAAGTATTACCTTCAATATTATACCTGCATTGCCCCCAATATTATCTCGACTATTATACAAGTTTTACCTCCAACATTGTACACGCATTGCCCCCAATATTATACAAGTATTATCTCCAATATTACATAGGTATTACGTGCAATAATATACCAGCATTGCCCCTATTATTATGCCAGCATTACCTCCAATATTATATAATAATTATCTCCAATAATATCATTGCTCCTAATTGTATAACAGCATTATCTCCTTTTACCTCAAATATTTTACCAGCATTACCCCCCTTGCTATTCCAATATGATTCCACATTATAAAAATAACAAAACCACATTTGCAGGACCTCTTTCTTATATACTGAACTGTGCATTTTACATTTTTGGTCCTTCAAGTATAGAATGAGAAATTCACTGATTATGTTCAGCCATATTACAGTATATTCCTTTGGTTTTCTTATCTCAATAACATATAACAAGGAATCTAAGTTATGTACATAATTCATTCGATATTTGCCTGTTAAGCAAAACGCTGCCTGAATTAATAACCAATGGTCTGGAATTCAGTTATTTTGTTGCCTAAGAAGATGCATGAGGGTAAAATGTAGACTAATAAAATTTCTGTCTGTAATAATACTAACACATGTTCTTAAAGAGGAAGTCTTACAGGCTGGACTGCAGATAGGGGGCGCACTGACTTCTCAACAACACCCCTCCCATAGCAAAAAGGAATAGACAGCCCTGAGGCATTAGGCTGAGGGGTATATTCAAGCTACACATTAATGTGAGAAAAAATGATGTTATATTATAATTTGTGGTAAATGTGCAGTAACTAATGGATAGAATGGATGTTTTTTTATATTTCTATAAATGCAGCTTACACAGCACTACCTCTCTAGTTCTCTTTTTTTTAATAGGCAGAACATTGATGTATACCATAAATTTTCCACAATAGTCCGATATCCCAGTTATTGCCAGAGGTCTTGTCTTGTAAATACAACATTTGCAGTTGCTAAAATGATGGAAAGTTCCTAAATATAATTTATAAAAAAAAAACAGAGATACAATTTTCACATCGCCGCCCTGGCAATATCCCGAAACTGTGAATCTGGGATACTGCCGTGTCAACAGATCATCCCAGGGTTACAGACTCCGGAATGATCCCTTTCACACTGCATAGGTGACCTGGGAAATTCTGGGACCCGGGTCTGCCTTGACAGTGTGATGGGTGGCACGTGGAACCTTAAAAAAAAATGTTTTCCCAAAATGTCCCCTCATATAAACAATGCATCTAGAATAAACATTGGTGAAAGTTAGTGAATTAGGCAACACCAAGGGCCAGATTTACTAAGCTGTAGAAAAGGAAAAGTGGAGATGTTGCCCAGAGCATGCTAGAAAATGTCAGCTACAATCTGATTGGTTGCTATGGGCAACATCTCCACTTTTCCTGCAGCTTAGTAAATCTGGCCCCAAATCCTCTCTCTTGAGCAAAAGGTTGGGGAAACTTGTTTTACAAGAAAATTGGACTCTTTTGATTTAAAATACTATAGTCTCCTTGGTGACAAGACCAACAAAATGTGTTTCCGCATAAACGTCTTTTAGCACCATCAATACAGAGATAGAAATAGCAGATAAAAGGTACTCAGTAGCTAAGGAAGAAGGTTCATAAATTGCAGACAATATATATTCAGTAAAACAAAAACTGTAAAAAGGGTTATTCAGTGAGACATAACACAAGACATGTTTATATTAAAAATTTCATGAAAATCAAACACTAAATAATCTTGCATTTACAGTATGTGATATAATTTACAGTGTTTTCTGGGTTAACATGGTAACCTCATAAACAAGAACAATTTATCTACTGTTTCATATATGTGTTAGACACTGGTCTATACAGTATGTGCAATGTGCTTCGAAGAACCATATGTGGATCATCTTTATGTACCCTACAGGAATCTACTGCCTTACTGTGTATATATCAGATAAGATTTAAGAAGTGTTAATGCCCAAGTGTAACAACGCAATAACAGTGCATGTTAACACTTTCCCATCAGTGGTTTATCTGTGCACTATATTTCCTCATACTTCATTCAGTACAACTCAATATTCTACTCCACTGGTTGGTAGCAAGGGCTCCTTCATATTGTTTTGTAATCCTTAACTCATTTGTAAATCTGAGGTGCGCAGGAACAGAACAATAGTCAGATAATGAAAGTATTTCCATGAAGGGAGCAGCAGTAACTCTGAAGCTCAGCAATACCATTATGACTGCATGAGGAAGCCAAATTGAAAGTGTTTAAACAGAGGGCCGTGTTCAAAGATCCGTTTTTACGTGGTATTGCGTGCGTGTTTTTAGGAGTGGATTAACTGTGCATGTGTAGTAACTTTTTCTACACAAATGTAGTATTTACACATGTAAGTACTTTAGGCACGGTCTTGTGAATCGCAATCTACGTTGCAAAATGTAACATAGATGTTGTAACAAAATTACTGCGCATGCGCAATAGCTCATACCGGTAAACTCCGGCCACATATGCAATGCGGCCGGAGGTCTGCATACGGCCCAAGATCCACATTAAGAAAGTTTGCTAATAGCACCTGGACTATTTCTAAAAAATGGCAATGACAACAGACAAGTTAACCACCCCCTCAGCCTAACTCTTACCTTAACCCTCAGCCTAACCTCCTCTTTGTAGCAGCCTAACCTTAAACCACCCTGTCCTGCAGCCTAACCATAACCCTCCTTGTCCCACAGCCTAGCCCTAACCTTCCCCTTAAACTACCAAACCTTAACCATTTATCCCCCACTGTCTATCCCTAACCCTCCTTTACCAACAGCCTAACTCTAATCTTCCCCTTAAAATGCCTAACCTTAACTTTCCATGCCCCGCTGCCTAACCCTAAGCTACCCACTCTTGGAAATGGGTAATTGCTGATATAGAGCCATTTTAAACAATTACCCATTACCAATAGGAAATTCGCATTCACGTTTCTGCTCCAAAGTATCTTTCTTTTTCCATCCAGGTTATTTCTATCCTTCTAGTTGATCAGCCCAAATGGTTAATGGCAGAAGGCCCACATTTCCTGATTATTCATTTCTGCTTCAGGAATTCCACTATGACTGAGGGTATGCATTAACCTCATAGAAACAATAATCTGGGGCATAGCTGGAAGTAGGTGTAATTGATTGATGACTAACAGATGCCAGTATATGCTCAAACCTTATAGAAATTAAAGGGCCTGATCCAGACAAAGAACCAATACAAATAATGGGCCTTTCATGATAGATCCAGGCAAGAGAGTGTGGCTCTAAATCTGTCAACAAGCACAGGCTAAAGCTGAGTACACACTGGGTCTTTTTCTGATGATAATCGTGCAGATCACATGATCAAATGAGAGTTTCGGCAGACATCTTCCCATTGTCTACTGTTTAACAAATCAGAATCGTCAGAAAGACCATCTGATCATTTTATTTGCTTTTTGGGAGCTCCTAATTTTTGCAGAACTGCTAGAAAAAAAGAACAATCCAAAAGGAAATCGTTACATCATTGTGTACTAGACAACATCAAGTTGACAGTCGTTTACTGAAATAGTAATGATTGATATACCGCTTTCAGATCGCCGTCCCATCAATATCCCGGGTTCACAGACCCGGGATATTGCCGGGGCAGCAGAGGATCCCAGAGTCACAGACCCCGTTTCACACTGCAGGGCAGACCCGGGAAATTCAGAGACCCGGGTCAGCCCTGTCGTCATCGCACAGCGTGATTTGTTTACCGTTGCTCTAGCAACGGTAAAAAAATTGCACCAATCAAGTGCGTTAGGTGCGACCCGGGTTGAAAAAGCCGGGTAGCACCTTTCACACTGCACCCCTACCCGTGTCGGACCCGGGAATAACTCTTCTTTTCACCCGGGTTGAATTCCTGGGTCTTCTGACACGGGTCCACCGGAAGTGCACCTTTCACATCTCCACGAAATACCCGGGATTTTGCCGAGACCCGGGTTTTTGGCGAAAATCCCGGGTATTTCATGGTGATGTGAAAGGGGTATAACTGTAACCTGCCAGTGTTTGCCCAGCTTTACATTCAACCCTGCTGTTAGTTCCCTGCAACGGAAATGTTTCCTATATTTCTTGCAAATATTTTGTGTTAAATGAGAATCAAAATACACTATACTAATCCTACTGCACATTGGGCCAGATTCTAAACTACGTACGTAAGCTATTTTACGCTAGCTGCTGACGTATGATCGCTCATTAGTATTTAGTGCGCATGCGCACGGCAGATTTTATGCCACATAACTCTGAGCGTACGTACCAGCCACGTATCAACAGCGTAACTACGGACGAAGGGGCGTGAGATACATACGACACCCGTAATTACGCTTCGGAGACGGGGTGAGTCATTTAAATCGTACAGTATGGGTGTGCTTAGGCACTTACGTACGTGTTGCCTTTACATACGTCAGTAGTTACGCTTTGAAAAGTTAAGTTAGGATTTGGAAAGCGTAAAACGGGCAAAGTACGTACGAGCGAGGGGAGTGCATAGAAAATACGCTATGCGATGAAACGCATTAGATCCTGGATCTACCCTATTGTCTCACAGAGCAGCGGGGATTCATTGGTCTTAGACAAGCTCTGTGGTTGGTGTGAATGTTTAGCTGTAAACTTTAGGCCTGGATTGGACTCATTAGCGGGAATACACTCCTGATGTACATTGGCTATGTCATTCCATGCATTCTCTCCACCATGATGACACTCTGAATGTTCACGCTAATTTGCTAATGTGTATGCTAATTGATGTACATCCCAGTCTAGATCATGCCCATTCTCACTCATTCTAATGTCATCGCACTGCCAAGATCTTACAAAGTACAATAGCCATTATAGGGGTCAATCTAGTAAAGGGAGATATCAGACACTGCACATATCAAGCAGAGTGTAAGATTGCTGAAAGGGCCAGTGCAATATTGATTTTGGAAACCCCTTCATCTGTTAGGATCTACATTAGCTATGTTATTGGATAAATCTTGCTGAGAGTATGTAGACTGAGATTTTATAAGCAGGGTGAGAGACTGCAAACTGGGACTGAGCAATATTTATACATCTATATTTTTCTTTGGGCAGCTTACTCAACTCTATTTGACCATTGTAACTATATGCATTATATATTTTTTATGAATTAGGACCAGATTCACAACACCACATTTTTTTTATTTACGTGCCTATTTTTACAGTTTTTAGCTACTAAGCATGCGTAGTAACTATTTTACGCTATCTACGTAGCGTTTTGTTACGTAGATTGCATTAAAAAAAGGTGTTGTGAATCCGGTCCTTAATGTTTATTTATCTGGTACCAGATTTGTTATATTAAATAAAGTATAGCTTTTATGAATTTATTTGGAAGGTTTTTTTTCAGTTTATATCAACCAATCCGGGGCCCGTGACCCAGCCACGGGCCCCCGCCCCCTGGGTGATGTCATTGGTGACGCCACATAGGGGCGGGGCCAAGCAGACAGCGGGCTGGTGCGGGCTGGAAAAACTACCCTGCGCATTGGCCGGCTACTGAATAGCGCTGAGAAGCAAGTATCGGCTAGAGAGCTAGGTAAGTATTGGCGGGACTCCATCAGGTCTGGGCCCGGGACAGCAGCACTGGTAATATAGGGCTCTGTAGGACCAAATCTGTTTTCTAGATTGGCAGTGACCTATAGGTTAGGTCACTGCCATTCACAGTAACAGATTTGGGCCTACAGAGCCCTATATTACCAATACTGCTGTGTAAAAAATCCAGACGCTTTTTTTAGATACATACTGATACAAATATATATATATATATATATATATATATATATATATATATATAT
>WWET01000781.1:207961-225394 GCA_011038615.1 Limnodynastes dumerilii | reverse complement strand
TATGCCCCTCCTCTGGCTATGTGTGTCTTCTCATTTCTCTCAGCCAAAAAACAAAAACTAAGTTAATAGGGTTGGGAATATAACTATGCTGCCATGGAGTCGGGGAAACCACGTTATCAGGTATAATCTCTATTTTCCTCTTCCTCCCATGGGTACATGACCAAACTAATCACAAAAAAGGGGTACACAATACAAATATTCTTGCTATATTACAGACTGAGCACTATTCTACCAAATTTGGTGTCCGCTGATGCCAGAATGTTTAATATGTAATGCCTTGTAAATGTATTTACTGAAGACCATCCTGCAGCCTTGCAAAGTTCCTCAGTAGAGGCTGATTCTTACTCAGCCCATTAGTTAGCCATTGCCCTGGTGGAATGAGCTCTGATGCCTGATTGTATTTCCAAGTTGTTGTTCTTATAAGCTTGCTGAATGGAACACTTTATCCATATTGCTAAAGTGGCCTTTATTGCTGGACTTCACTTCCTGCAACATTCCGGTAGAACAAAAAATTTTTTTTTTTTTTTTTTACTATTTTTTTTTTTTACATGACCGCATCCTCCATCATACCAGCGGTCTCCCCACACATACCCCACTTTTCCTCCCCCTAATAACGGCTATTAGGGGGAGGAAAAGGGGGGAATATGGGGAGATTGCTGGCATGAAGTCAATAACGCCATCCTCAGATGGCGTTATTTTTTCCTTCACTGCCGAATCAGAATTTCGGCAGTGAGGGATAGTAACTTTTAATACTGCTTCGGCTCCCGTTAAGATCAACGGGCTTCCGAAGCCTCACGAAGTGTGTCTGCATCGCCATGGAAACAGCAGATTTCCATGGCGAATGCAGTTTAGTAAATTTTAAAATGTTCATTTTCAGGTGATAATGAGCGTTTTAGTGTTAAAACACCCATTATCACTCGAAAATATGTATAGTAAATAGAGCCCTAAGTTCTCTAACACAGTGCTCCTCAACCTTTTCTCACCCTCGCACACCTAAGCCCTTCCCAGAATTCCGCGGCACACCAAAAGCAAAATATACAAAAAAAGCAGGAATTGCAATGTGCATACACAGATATTACATTTCATTGTTATTTTTTATTTCATAAAATTTTAAATCGTAGCTAATAATTTTTTTCTTATAACTAATTTAACCCATTCATGTGTCTCCAGCCTCCCTAGTAGTTCGCATTCATGTGTCTCCAGCCTCCCCAGTATCCCCTAATTTCCTTAAGGCAAGGTCTTCCAGTGCTTTTTCTCCTGTTGGAGGAATTGCACCGCGGCACACTTGGCATCGTTCTATGGCACACTGGTTTGCCACGGTACACTGGTTGAGGAGCACTGCTCTAACACATACAAAGACTACGGTCAATTTAGTCTGTAGACCAAACACCTACCAGCTTGTTTTTGGCATGTGGGAGAAAACCAGAGCACCCGGGGAGAAACCCACACAGACACGGGGAGAACATACAAACTCCACACAAGTCCGGGAAGCCAACCCATAACCTGAGCGCTGTGAGGCACAAGTGAGCGATGCTGTGGATAACAACACTGTGATCAGGTGGATGGGGTCGCATGATCAAGTCCCACATCCTGTCCCAAAGGCAAGATAAAGGTTCACTCTCCCAGGATTACAGGAACATTGATGGAATATTGGAAAGCTCTGGAACATTCCGGGTGGCTATGAATATTCCTGTTAAATATGGCAGTGTAATCTATGTTTGTTGCAATCGTTCCAAAGCCCAAAAAGTTTTGCTTAGCCTATGATTTTCATGCTAACGCTTAGACAGCTCATGAGCATTGTCATGTATTTTATTAATCACATTTATTTAATATATTTCTTTCTTGTGGAAAAAAGGGATTGTAGAAGCCCTATACACAAAAAGCAAATCTATGCCTCTTACACATAGGTATAATACCAAGTACAATTAAGCATAACACCTGGTGATTTTTTTGTGAGAAAAAAGGTGCCAGAACTCACATCAATTCACGCAGGACCACACGACCAATCACAAGCCGAGAAGCACCACAAGCCACAGCGGCATCACAACCAGCGCGGATGAAGTACGCATGCATTGGACTTGACACACAAGCAGCCCGCATGCGCCGTTGTAATGATTTTGTCGCCGAAACGTTTAAACCTTTTAAAACTTGGAAAATCCGTCGAAAAAAGGTGCCGGAACTCTGCCCCGATGCGTTCTATGACAAAAAAAAGTACTGATAACACCAAACGTGTTACAAAACAGATATACAACTGTTACAACAGTAAATGCAGGTAGCAAAACATAAAATGTGCATAAGAAATAATCAGCATTTTCTAGTTGGCATCAGGAGGTACAAGGAGGAATCTGTACCAGACCTGGACTTATAGGAGTCCTGGCACAGATAGATCCAGGGTTAAAGAAGTTCACTGAAAGAGATCAGTTTAGTTCTTTATGAAGCCTCATGCAAAGTCATGGGGCCCTTTTGCTGTGTCTAGGAGCACCTTTACCATTGAATTAGTCAAGGTAGGGCTTAGGAAGAACCTGTACATTCTAGAATAGAGAGGCTTAGTGAATGGTACTGGTCTTACGCAGGGCAACCAGGCAGGGCAGTAAGGAGAAGCAGAACTGAGCTGTATCGTATTTAACCAGAAATACCAGGTGAATGAGATCATATAAAATAAATTATATTAGAATTTGAAAAGCATATGTAAAAAATGGATCACAAAATCATTGCAAAAATATGTAAAAAAAAGGTTGCGACTGGGTTATTTATCCGCATGATAAATGCTACAAATATGTGGAAATACAAGAGGTGTGAAAAGAAATGTAAAACAATTATGGCAAGTAAACTAGTGATGTGCACTGAGCAGGGTCATATTTTGGGTGGGTGGAATGACAGAATTGAAAAAAAAAAATGAAGACAACGTAATGGGGATAGAATAGGATCGGAATGTTGTGCGTGATTCCATAGTGTGTAACTGGTATTCACCAAAATAAGGTTAGAAACTAATAATATAGAGACAAAAAAAGCTAAATATCTAGGTGCTGACATAGATAATTGTGGGACATATAATGAACCTTTGAATACTTCAGCAGCTAAACAAAGAACAGAGAAAATTCTTCAAAACATCATGACAAGCAAAATAAGGAAATAGCGCTCAAAGTGTTTTTGTATATTGTAATTGACTTAAAATTTGATTATACACAAATATAATATTTATTTATCTCCAAAGACATAAGTATAGAATATATATAAAATTAATGGGCCAGATCCTAAACAACGTACGCAAGCGATTTTACGCTAGCCGTAGATGTTGCACCACGTAACACAGGGCGTACGCCCCAGTCACACATCAACAGCGTACCTACGCACAAAGGGGCCGTTCATACGACACCCGTAATTACACTTCGTAGGCGGGGTGAGGCATTTAAATCGTACAGTATGGGTGTGCTTAGGCGGTTATGTACGTGAGGCCTATACGTACGTCAGTACTTAGGCTGTGAAAAGTTAAGGTAGGGTTTGGAAAGCATAAAACGGGCAAAGTACGTACATGCGAGGGGTGTGCCTAGGGGAGTGCATAGAAAGTACGCCAGCGTAAATAAGCACTTAGGTCTGGATCTTCCCAATGACTCTAAATGTCCTTTCACAGGTACTGAGATGACAATGCCTTAGAAGTACACACCAATAATATAATGTAGCACTTAACGGTAAACATCCATTAAATGATCTTAGATCCAATGATATCGAAAGAGAGCATCCTGTGTAATTGATATGTCCGTTTCTGTGTATAATAATAGACCCACGTGGCAATAGGGCTTCAATAGAAGTGTAGCTGTACAGTCAAAATTGTGGCAAGAGAAGGACAATGAACTGCAGCTTATTACTCCGTAATGTCTTGATTAGCAAAGTGGAGGCTTTTATAATAATATAGAGAATGTCAGAACTGAGTCAAACTGGAAAAAGACTGTAGCCTGTAGCATACCCAAGAACACTATTATGGGGTATAATAAATACTTTCATGGGATTAGGGGCTGTATTCAGACTGAATAACGTTCCTAAAAATAGGCAAGCGTTTCTATGAATATACTTACTCCCTACTTCAGTCTGAATCAGGGCCTAGATCAGATGACCGCAGTCTACCAGTGTGTGCAAACCCCTTATAAAGTATAGACCCCAAAATCACCGGAAATAGAACACAAATCTATTTATATCTCGCTAGGGACCGCATCCAGATTTAATACTAGTGGCCATTTTCCACAGGCATGCTACCGACGTCCATCACGAAACTGGATCTTCTTGTTTTTCGCGCTGGAAGTCTCCCCTCACATGAATGGAACCAGGGATGTCCCAGTGCAGCGATTTATAAAATCAGGATCCGTTCCTTGGAGGGCAACTAACCCTGACGCAACGCAAAAAGCCACACTACGTATTAATGCTATAAACCTGTCACAAAAAAAAAAGACACAAGGCAGACCTTTGGATTGTAGGAAGAAATGTGCAAGAGTTTATGGCTAAAATGAAATTGCATTTACTAACCTCTATGTTAGAGAGAAGCAATATCGCTACCGGTTATATCATCACAAAGTTAATGAACATTAATACTCTGTGGTGCAGTTTCCTATTACATAGACCAGACGAGAATAAACAAACTTCACTGAAAGCGGAGTCCTGGTTTCAGCTAAACAACTTGAAATAGGGGACGGTTAATGCAATTACAAAGGAGGCCACCCGATACAGTAAATTCCTGTGTGCTCACATTCCCGGGTGCAGACAGGAACACAGGGGCTGAGAAGCAGATACAAAAGTGCTTTGCTTGGAGCTAAAGGGGTGTTGAGGTCCTCCAGAATAAGACCTTTCACCACACAACTATTTTCTCTCTCTTACAAGCTTAAAGGGGACAGTTCCATAATTGGAACCAGGAAATGCTAAATTTCAGAAAGTAAATCTTACCGTCCATTCTCCACATACTACGAATTGCAGCAAACAGAATGTGATTGTGTCGGATTCTTGACGTCAACACAGGGAAATACATCATTGCAGAAACAAGGGGCTGTATTCACAGATTTGCTTTTGCGCGGAGTTCTGTGCGTATTTTTAGGATCGGAGTAACTGCACATGTGCAGTAACTTTATTTCCGCTATTTACATTGAATTTACACACAGAAGTCCATTAGGCACGTACGTGTGAATCACACTTGGCGACATACGTGCGGAGGGGCGTGGTTGTTTTCCGTACGTTCAAAGTTACGTGAAAGTGTATGTGGGAGGCATTTAAATGGCCATTTGAGGGCGCGGTTAGTTACATACGCACGTATTATATGCATGTAAATGCACACGAAGAGATAAGGGTGCCCTATGGAGGCGTAAGTCACCGAAAAGGATGTGAGGGGAGTGTGATGGGTGTTGCCTTGCAACTGACGTGCGTATAATTGTGTACCTTTAACTAACGGATCTGTTAATAGGACCATAAGTCCCCTTATAGTAGTACTGCTGTATTCTTGCATGTGGAGACACTAGTTCTGTCACAGTCTAATACCTATAACATGGGGGTAACTATAGAACAAGCAGGGGTGCAGCTGGTACAGGGCCCGGAGGAGAGGGGGGGCTTTGGCAGTCGCTTCCCCTGCACAGTAAGTAAGCAGTAAGAGGCAGTCAGCTTAAACCAGCGTTCGGCGCTCCATGGATGAGTGATGAGAGCTGTGTATAAATACATTGGGAGCAGCAGATCATAGTAAATGTGCTTTAGAAAGACTTAGAAGAAAGTAAGATGACTCAATCACTTCAATATAACAATACAATGGTCATTTTATGTATGAGAAGCACCTGTGCCACATCGCACTCTATTTGTAGGGGATATAGACATTCCTCAAGTACTTTACTGTGACAGCATCTCCTTTTCCTAACCAGCATGGTCCTTAATCCACATAAAGGTCCAGATTTACCAAACTGCTGGAAAGAAAAAGTGGAGATATTGCCCACGGCAACCAGATTCTAGCTTTCACTTTCCTATTACATACTAGAAAATGTCAGCTAGAATCTGATTGGTTGCTATGGGCAACATCTGCACTTTTCCTAAGTAAATCTAGCACTAAACTGTGATTCAAAACATCATGGGCCTGATCCAGACCTACGCCCGGAAGCGTTTTTACGCTTTCCGTAAGCGTACTTACTGCGCATGCGCGGGGCAGATGTTACACAACGAAACACTGAGCGTATGGGCCTTGAGCGTACCAGCTTCGTAACAACGCATAAAGGGGCGTGCCAAACATACCAAATCCGTAATTACGCTTCGAGGGCGGGGTGAGACATTTAAATCGTGCAGTATGGGCGTGCTAAGCGTTGTAACTATGCAAGGAGGCTAAGGACGCCTGCGGTTACGCTCAGGAAAGTTAGGGTAGGGTTTGGTCAGCGTAAGACGGCATAAATACGGACGACCAAGGGGAGTGCTTCGTAGGCACGCTGGCGTAAATACGCTACGCACAACGGTGTATCATGAGCGTAGGTCTGGATCAGGCCCCATGTCTCTGCCCCTCCCTGCACCCACTTTAAAAAGCTCCCCATCTACAGAAACTGGTGTTCCTTTTGTTTAAGGTAAAAAGGTCACAAAACATGTATATTATACATTTTTTCTTGAAAATAATTTTCTTGTAAATAAAACAAATGGTGCACACACATAGGATAATGCACTAATCATTCACACCTACTAAAAGGTTGGCATCAAGAGACTTGTTTACATTCAGTAGCAGGGGTAACACTGGGTTTTTTCTCCAGGCAGATGCACCTTACAAATATCTCCCAACTCCCTGTGAGTGGACATATAAACAGATCTTGTGATCCACATAAAAATCAATGATCCCCCTTTTACACTGCTGCCTGCATAATAACTGTAATAACTGTATTGAGAATTGTGTGGAAGTTATATGATATAGAAATGTTTTGTTTGGTTTATTCAGGTTAACACTTCACTGTGTTCATGAGAGCAGCAGCGATTAGACTATTATCTGCTAAATGACTGCAAAGCAGAGATCTTTTGTGTTACATTCAAGAGGGAAATGTTAAGCACCAGAAAAGAAAGATCATTGGCCATTTAACGTACTATATGATGAATGAACCAGTACAGCTCACACTGTGATGACTATTTGAGGGATGATCCTACAGTTGTGTTTATGACAGTCAGAATGCTCCGTCCTACCACAAGGCAGGATCCAGAATTACAATGTGATTAAATGGATTTGACAGCGCTTATAAACATCTTATAATTATATAAAAATCATTATACTAATACCTGAATGGCTGAAAAACAGACCCAGAACACTTGGTACTTTACAAACAAATTACTTTACTGCTAGTAAAAACAACGGACTTGATTCATGCTTAAGAAGGCTTTAGGTTTTTAATTATACGCAACTAGTAGCAAGGTATCTCCCTCCCCTGACACGAATCCTCCTGGATTTCAGCTTCTTAACCGACTTAAGAATGTCATAGGGCTACCTTTACTTTTGGTTCTTAGTTGTGTGCGTAGGGCGGCTAATTAAGAACGTTTCTGTCTAACCACGCCCAGTTTCCTCATTTAAATGCCTCCCTTCACCCAAATCTTTTTATCTTTGTTCCTAAGTTTTCCCAGCAGTGTGTGTGTGTATGTACTGTGCAATTCCTGTTTTAAAGTCCGCATATAGGCAACCTACGTAACGGAACGATACGTAGATTGCGTAAAATAGTTACCATGCCTGTGTAGTAGCTAGTATCGGGAAAATAAGGACCTATGTGGAACAAGTATGGGGCTGTGAATCTGGCCCATAAAGTCCAGTCCATAATAAAGAACATGTGTCCAGCCTTGGCACCTGACATTTTAATCATAATACAGTAAGTGCTTGCTGCACCTATATGATTGCATTATTGGTGTGTGTGTGTGTGTGTGTGTGTGTGTGTGTGTGTGTATATATCAGGACACAAATGAACTTGCTCTGATTTCCAGTCTTGCAGAGAACTTTCCCTGTAATGTGATTTATTTTCCCAAGCCTCAAGCCCTTGAACTTACTTCAGGCTTTGCAGCAGCTCTGAGTTTTCTACTTAATAAGGACAATTTAGTTAGCATGCACTTATGTGTTCAGAGCAGAAGGAGAAGGGAGAATACTGTATATATAGTCAATGATGATGGAGAGCATTTCTGTCTGTTGATATGAGGAGTATCTTTACTCCTCACGTAGCGCAACCACTGGGACCAATGGCAGTGGAGCTGCCGGTGGAGCACTGAGCGCAGCAATGGCTTTGGTCTTGATGATTCACTTTAGTAGTCAGATCTTGAATCACCTGGTCCAAGTTGTTTACTTGGGTGATAAGTGCTTTATTGGCCTCCGTGGTAGCGGGATCCATGAGGCCTGGTGCTAGTCGGTTATAATGTTACAGTCTCCCAGGAAAGGTTCTTACCAGGGTGCAGAGTCTACACCAGGGCCAGGTATTCACTACAGCTGATGATGGTGGGGTTAGTCTTGGCTGTTGGAACCTGATAGGTCACAGTCCCCAGTGATAGCCTCCAAGGGAAACCTGAACTAGAACCCATACACCAGAGAAACAATCTGGAATTCTTATGCACAGGAATAGACTGGAACCCTACACACTGTACACAGAGCGAATACAGGTAACAGAGTAAGGAACCCAGAGATAGTAAAGGAGACAATGAAATACCATAGAGGTGTTACAGATAATAAAACAAGGCCCTCAACCAGAAACCTGACCCACTGGCAGATGACAAACACAGGGGTAGGAACACAGATGGACAACAGGTCCAAGGAGGGTATGGAAAGCACTGGTGGATGAAACAGTACACCGCTATACAGAGGAGCAGAGTCTGATGGGCTGACTCACACTCAAGGGCACGCTATGAGAGATAGAAAACACAGTGGTAGCAATAGATACCGGAGATAGACTCACGGAGTACAGACACAAGGATGGATGGTAAACACAGAGTGTACAACTACAAACGGATGGAGATCGGCAAACGGACTCCGACACACTGAAAGATGGTAAACACAGCGTGCACACACAGGAGGGGAGCGGATGGAATCACTCACCCAGCAGATATGGATAGTGTGAGATGACACGCACACACACACCACTCAACAGAGGGGAATGAGCAGCACCTAACCAGGGGCGAAGCCGCCAGCGTGAGCAGCAAGCTACTCACACCGCACACTTCACACAGAGGTCCGGGCAGACAACAGAGGCAGAGAGGGAAACTAGAAGGCAGAGGGTGACACCGGGAATGAACAGAGGGAGCAAGATACACAACTGGATCCAAAGCAAGTGCACAATCCAACGGAAGGCAACACACAGGAAACCAGACACTATAACCGACAATCAGACTTCCCAGCAACAGCCTATTTAAAATCCACTCCTCCTGCGGTAATCAGACTTATCTTCAGATGATTAACCTGCAGCTGAGGGAAACCAGGCACATAGAACCCAGACAGAGAAACTTCACACGCTCCTTTGTTTACCTCTGCAGCGTGTAACAGGAGCAGCTGAAACAAGCAACTATTAATAAAGAAGTTCACATCTTTACACCCTAACACTAAGAAATCCCTATAAGCTGGTATGCTACCTTGGCAGGATCCAGACTTAAGTAAGTGCTTGAAATTAGTTACTCCTGGGCTTAAGCATGTTGATTGCAGGTGGAGTCAAGTTAATTGTATTCTTTGCATGCAGGGATATATCTTTGAATTGCTTATTGACCAGCTTTACTATCACGCTGTTATTTAGAATTGGGATAGGAAACATCACCTCCTCAATTCTAATACTGTTTGCAACAGATGAAATATGACTCTCCTGCAATCAACATGGTTTAGCCCAGGAGTAACTAATTTCAAGCACTTAAGTCTGGATCCACCCCATTCTCCTTAACATTGACAGTCCATATCACCAGGACACTTTCACCATTCCACCACCCCGGTGAGATTCTGTTGCCTTATTGGACGAAAGATTGTTGCAATAAGCAGGACGCCTTCATTTGAGAAATAAAAAGTTACGCGTCATGGAAAGTGCAGCCTGAACACAACACAGTTGTCACAAGATATTCCAGATCATGAAAGGATTGCCAGAAATAACCAACATGCCAGGATATAACTGGATGTCATACAGTACTTTGTAAGATGATACAGTACATATAGGTGACATGTCAGAGCGAGGGAATGTCCCTATGAGAAAAATACTGTATTGGATATAGAATAAGAGAACTGTTTACATAATGTTCACCTTGACACACAGCAAAGGGGTCATAAGGGATTTGGATTAGTAAAAACTCATATTAATCAAATACGCAATTATTATTATTATTTTTTTCGTCCACTTGCCAGAAATCTGCTAAACTCCAAGGACTGAGCCTATAATTTCCCCGTGATCACAATCATTACTGTAATGGGTGATTGTCCTCTTGAATTACAAGAGGCTCAAACTAGAAGCTGCGGCATATCAAGCTGAATGAAGTCCTCAGTGCTCCGATAGGTAAGGCAAAAAACTGACCCCAACTCTTCCCCTAATTCTGACCCTAACCCTCCCCTTCCATTACTCTAATCCTCCCTTCCCTTCCAATCCTAACCCTCCTTTCCCTGCAGCCTAACCCTAACTCTCCCCTTCTATGGCCCTAACCCTCCCTTCCTAGAAGCGGGCACTGCAATCCGCACAGCCTAATCCACAGATCATGTAAGCCTTACCTAAAGGTATTTACATTGTACAGTAATGGCTTGGTTAAGCTCTTATGTAGGATTCAATAATACACACCAGCTTATGAGTCTTTGTCAATGGGAGTGGCTAAAAATCAAACGCTCAAAGCACTCAAAAGGCTTTTTTACTCAAATAAACTGAGGTAAACTAACCTAACAGATAAAGATTTACAGTGACATGTGAAAATATAAAATGACATCTAGATGAGGACCTGTGAGGGTACAGGATAAACTGTGCCGTTAGACCCAATACATATTCTCCATTACTGAAACAGCAGGACTATGAAATGTAAAGTTGTGAATAGTACATAGAGTAGAGAAAACTACTATATCAGTAAGATCAGCCTGGCCCTGGATTAATAAAGCTTTAGGAATTCAAAATGTGATTTTCCCTGTAAAAATGTGTCATATCCCCATCTTTAATGTTTCCATGCTTTATCTTTTTTGTAATATTATCATTATTATTATTTTTATTATTATTATTGCTTTATAAATAGAAACTTACCTTTCATTTGCCAAAAAGTAGGATGACAACCCGTTCTGTAAGCTTTTCATGTACCCTTGGTCGGTAATGGCAGCAATAAAGCAGGTATTGTCGTAATGGTCTTTTTGTACTTGGCATACAAAGGTATTAGCGGACACACTGTACCATCTGATAACTGTCTGGCACAGCAGGGGATATCTAAGGTAAATTCTGATGTTGCCATGACTTTGCCCGTGTGCTCTTTGGCCAGCTTAGAGCCATGTAACTAAGAAATAAGGTAAACAGAGTGATACAGCTCTACTTTCCAGACACAGACTTACATGTCATATTCATTCTGAACAAGCAGACCGCGTTCAGCTGAGGGTTTAGCTAGATTTAATCTTGACACAGATGCGAAGAATAAAAACTATTTTTAAAAAAAGTCATAATAAGTGCTATGGACCGTATTCACAGATCAGTTTTCACACGCAGTCGCATGCGTATTTTTAGGTACGTTTAAACTGCGCATGCGTAGTAACTTTATTACGTAAGTTACGTAGAATATACGCACGTGAGTGATTTAGGTACGGACATTTGAATCGCACTTTGGGACATACGTACGGAGGGGCGGGGTTTAAATACGTACCGGAAAAGTTACGTGAAAGAGGGTGGGAAGCCATCAAACCCTAATGTCATCTGTATGGTGGGTAAATACCACACAGCCATATATTAGTGACCAGGAATGCTGCAGGGTACATGGCGGTGGTATTTCTATAATGGGTACATTTAGGGAAGGAGGGAGCCCAATGGCACTCACCCTTCCCCCAGGGCTAGGGCTCATGTATTGTTGTATTCTTCTTCCCAGTTTATGAGCTTATTTTAGGCCTATTTGTTACTAAGATAAAATACATTTTAGGGTTCATATTTTGTATTTTATTTATTGGGCTAAATGTTTATTTGTATGGATTAACATTATTATGTAGTTTAAATGAACCATTTCATTTGACCTTTTTTAATAGAAAAATATATATTTTGTAGATTGTTACATTATTATTTTTTTTAGAACATTTTTATATTTTTAATATTTATTTTATGTTAGCTTTATATCAGTATCACAGTCCATTCATTCTTGCCTTTCTCTCCCTCTATCTCTCCTTTCTTTTTTATAAACTGGAGGTGAGATTTCTAATATTGGGCTGGATCCAGACTTAAATAAGTGCTTGAAATGAGTTACTCCTGGGATAAACCATGTTGATTGCAGGGGAGTCATATTTCATCTGTTGCAAACAGTATTAGAGTTGAGAGGTGATGTTTCCCAGCCCAAGTCTAAATAACAGTGTGATAGTAAAGCTGGTCAGTATCTGTGCGCAGTAAGCAATTCATAGGTATATCCCTGCATGCAAAGAATACAATTAACTTGATTCCCCCTGCAATCAACATGGTTTAGCTCAGGAGTAACTAATTTCAAGCACTTACTTGAGTCTGGATCCAGCCCATTGTGCCTACTGCAATATAATAAAATAAAAATCTTCTGCTACAGGCCAGGGGTGGAGTGGCAATAAGGTGGCAAATTTTTGTCCCCTAAGGGCAGGGTAGGGGACCCAAATACCAATACTGTGCAAGGACCCATTCATTTCTTAAAACACCCTTGGGGCATAGTCTCCTGGGATTCCGAAGAAACCTGCTGAAATTCTATACACATTGATACACCTATGTAAAGTCATCTATCAGTAATGTTATTTTTGTCATCTACAAAACTGCCTCCCTGCTCCTAGTCAGTTCTGTTATCTTTCTTTTGTGTACACTATATTCATATCAGTTGCAGTATGTATGGTGACTGTTAGAGTATTGATGGAAGCTTCTATTACTGCCTATGCATATCTGTTTCTGTGAATCTGTTGTATGTGCAGATATTCCTATGCCACATGTCTCTATGTTATTGTTTGTATCAGCCTGTAAATATTTGTCCGCTGATGGATGTACAGGCATTCTATTGCTACTATTATTGGGCTGGATCCAGACATAAGTAAGTGCTTGAAATTAGTTAGTTTTGGGCTAAACCATGTTGATTGCAGGGGAGTCATATTTCATCTGTTGCAAACAGTATTAGAGTTGAGAGGTGATGTTTCCTAGCCCAAGTCTAAATAACAGTGTGATAGTAAAGCTGCTCAGTATCTTTGTGCAGTAAGCAATTCAAAGATATATCTCTGCATGCAAAGAATACAATTAACTTGACTCCCCCTGTTGAGAAACACAAACACAAACACTAGGGTTAATTTAGTCTGCAGCTAATTAACCTACCAGCATGTTTTTGGAGTGTGGAAGGTGCACCCATGGGTAACACACACAAACTCAGGGAGAACATACAAACTTTACATAGATAAGGTCTAGTCCAGGAGTTTCTTGCTGGTTGTTATGTCAACAGTCAAACTGACGACATGTCTAAATGTTGACAAGTCTTATATTAATATTTCATATACGGTATATTACATATATATTATTCCATTTCTGAAGTTTTTTACAAGCGGTCTGCATTACATTAAGTTTACAGATGTTCCAAAAAAACATACTAGCTTAATACTCAACACATTTTGGCTTGTCTACATTTTGACCAGACCCCAGGAATCAAACTCAAAGTTTATAAATCACGGTGCAGAGGGCCAAGAAAGCTCAGGTCACATGACAAGAGACCCAGGATCAGGTGATTCTAGTGTGGACACCGTGGGGCTGACCAAGAGGCACATGCGAATCAGAACGCAGCACGCGTGATGTACATGTGGGCACAAATCCCCTGCGGGCTGCATGTGATCCAGTGGCACTCACAACGCTAACTCTGGATGCCAATACAAGTAGTGCATGGGCACAAGCAAGCTCAACGTAACTACATGGCCAGGGTAATACAGTGTAATGTACATGGGAAAAAGAGGTTATGAATAGTTTGAGCACTTCAACGACCATTTAAATTAACTAAAATCATTTTAAAAAATTTATTTAAAAAAAAAAAGTATGCAAAAATATGTTTTATTATCTATAATACTTTACACCTGTACAACGATCCCGCAGCGATCTAATATTGCATCTAATTAAGACATTTTAACATAAGGGTCCGTAATAGAGCTGCGTGCACTTAAGCCGGCCATACACTACAGCGATTATCGAAAATCGCATGAAATCTCTGAAAATCTTGACAATTTTTCCTCTAGAGCTCTCTAAACTCCGAAACAATATCTGCGCCATACACTACACTAATTTCAGCCGATAATTGTCATAATATGTGAAAAACCTCAAATTTTCCATCTCCTTTTATCGTCTCCCAAAAATCGCTTTTGACCATACACCTGCCGATAAATGTTTTTTCTCGTACGATTTTTCATTTAAAAGTTGCATAACGGGCTGTCCAGAGCATGGGGCAGAGCTAAGTTCACTGCAGGAAATAGTCATAATAGACTTCTATAGTCCAGACTCCAAATGTACATGAGAGCTCCATTAAAAGTCCAGAGTCCAGGTGTGCACCATTATAAAAAAATCCAGTGTTCAGGAGTTTCAATACATGTTGTGTATACGATGGCCCGGTGTTTAGTTGTCAATGGACAGGAAAAACAAACAGGCAGAAAGGGGAAGGTGTCACGTGAGTTTAGCATAATCACACCTAGTAAAGTACTAATGTCACCAGGAATTTTATAGGTGAAGCTTTCATGATTTTACATTTTATCTTCTGCTTTGGCCCGATTTAAATCAAACATGTAAAAAAAATCAAATAATCTTTCAAAATGGGTTCCTGGACGATTAGTGGATGATTGGCGGAAAATCCACACACTTGTAAGATAATTCACCTCATAACACAATAATTGAAAATTCGGGATGATAATCGCTCTAGTGTATGGTCAGCTTTAGACATGACCTGGGACTGGTGCAAATTGTGCTGATTCTCCATCTGCGTTCTGACCTGAGCATGGACAGGGCACCATCGCATAGAGACACGCTACACTCACCGCTGGCTCGCCCCTCCTCCTTGTTCGGGAGGATTCACAATGAGCTCGGGATCAGTTTCCGGTTTTAAATCGCGTAACAATGGAATGCCAAACTGCGCTATGTAACTGATCAGAATAAGAGTTGTGGAGTGCACTCCATAGTCCCTTATGGAAGGGACACAATCTTTTCCTGTTTTTTCTTATTTTTTATTTTTATATATTTTCAATTCCGATTGAAAATCACTTTTCACTATTTTTACACTGATACAGTCATTCACTGTAACTTTCTTATGTAAATATATCCAATATACTGGCGCAGTTATTTAAGCATTGTGTTGTCCCTTTTTCAATCACTGATGCTATCACCATCATTACCTTTGTCCATATTAAGGTGAAGACCTATACTAGCCCGTACTGCTTAACAATTAGCCAACTTAGTCTGAATTCCAGCTGAAACCACTTCTGCCTGTGCAAATAATCACAGCAGCAGGAAGTCATCAATTAACTCCTTCAATTAACACCAAACGGATAAGTATAATAAACAGAGGCCCAGCCTCTTCTTCTCAGTATGGAAAAAAGCTATTTCCCTGATGAAGCTCACAATTCTAATGGGTGAAACGCGTAGGGTGTCCAACAATAGAGATCTCACTAGCTTCAGTGAGAAGTGACCGCAGGAACAGGACTTTTTAACCCATTCATACTACCCATACTGAGAGTGTGCATGTTCGCACAGGATCGTAGCTAAGAATGTATGATAGGGGCGGTGGCCCAGGGTTAGTTAATATTTAATGCTTAATTGGTTTAAAATCCAGGATCAGGGGTGCAATTTTTTCTTTTGGCCCCGGGCATTACAATTTCTAGCTACGGCTCTGCGTTCGCAGAATAGGGCAGGGGAAGACGCACGACTTGAGTGACCACGCTCAACCAGCGCAACATACGGGAGAAAACCGACTGTCAGTACCATGGCAGACCATTGACTCTAGGAAGGACACAGACTCCTATCTAGGCTTACCCCCTGTCCGGGATTACTCCGGACAGTCCGGTAATTGAGACCGGCGTCGGAAGACCAGAGGGGTCCCTTTAGTATAGTATTAGAAATTGTATAGACCGGGAATAATACTATTTAAAAGTGGTGAATCGAAAGTAGTATGTGAGGTGGGAGGAGGTAGTGTGTGGTAATAGTATTTGGGCACGGGGGGGTAATGTGTGGTTGTAGTATGTGGGAGGGGGGTACATATACTGTATATGTATCTGTAGGAATTTATATAAATGATAGCAAAGTAAAGAAAAAAAAAGAAAAAGAAAAATTTCAAACAGCAATAATAAATGTGTCATTTCTATGTTTTTTCCAGGGGGGAAAGGGTGGTAACCCTGCTCCTATCCAATAGCCTAGCAGCCAGGACAGGACACCACGGTAACCCCATAAGGTGCAGACATTTCTCTCCCTGTAAGACCTGAAACTAAAGAATTTCGCTAGCACTGACATTTATCACTTACAAACGTGTATGGATTTACCTATTGCCTAAAGCTACATACTAAAACCAAACACTTCATACAGTGGCACTGGGAGACCAATCTATTTATATTACTGTGACCAGAAAAGCCTGAAAAGGAACAGCGCTCCACCGAGAATACTCCAAGCTATAATATCCTGCTTGTGGCTGCTGTGAACTCTGATTAAGCCTCACGAAAGATACAAAAGTGATTACGTGTTGCACAAGATATATTAAAAGCACTTATTTTATTTTATTTGTCTCAATAAATCATTTTCACATTTTCTCAATTTTCTGGGTTTCTTTGGGCCAGATCCAAAGCTGCGTTTCCATTATGTTTCATCACGTAACGTATTTACGCTAGCGTATTTTCTGTGCACACCCCTCGCTCGTACATACTTTGGCCTTTTTACGCTTCCCAAACCCTACCTTAACTTTTCACTGTGTAACTTCTGACTACGTAATGGCTACACGTATATATACGCGCCTAAGCACGCCCATACTGTACGATTTAAATGCCTCATCCCGCTTCCGGAGCGTAATTACGGTGTCGTATGTCTGTCACGCCCCCTTCGTTCGTAGTTACGCTGTTGATACGAGCCCGGTACGTGCAGAGGTACATGGCGTAACAACAGCGTTTTTACATCACTGGCTACCGTACTTAGTTCTGGATCCACCCCTTTGAAAGTCTGCTCTGCAAGTTCCAAATCTTTCCCTTGTGCATGATCCAGTTATAAGATGGATCAAGACTAAAAATACTGGAAATACAGCTGTTTCCTTCATCTGTTCATTATTCCTCCTCTTTCC
>WWET01000781.1:175284-204441 GCA_011038615.1 Limnodynastes dumerilii | reverse complement strand
CCGATCTTACGCTTACGCCCGCCGTCCGAGCGACGGCGGGCGTTACTCTGGATCAGGCCCTTTGCATCTATAGCTCGGTTTTGCAAGTTAAATTGAGTGTACTCTCCTTTCCCCCTCAATAATCTTCCTTTTCCTTTTTTTTCTTTTCTCCTTCTAATTCCTCTATTTTCATTGGTATAGTTTACTTATTAAGTGCCATTTGAAAATCTGATTGCTGCTGATATTGTAATATCATTGTTGATATTGTTATGGCTCAATATGTACAGTTTTCCTTCCCCTTTTCTTTCTGTACCCCATAAACATGTTTTTTTGATTAAACAATAAAAACTTAATGATGAAAAACCAACTTTTGGATAGTGGTAAAGTAACAATTCAATACTGTTTTGCATTGTCATTCTTAGTCATCAGGGATTGGTACTAATTAGGAGAGAATACTTACACTGTAACTCAACTGCAAACAAAACCCAGCTCCTCTGTCAGAAGTGAATGATGGTCCGGAACACATTTCCTGCACAGTGTGAACAAGAGACCGCAATCCAACTGAGTGCAGAGATGTTGAACAAAACCTTTTTATGTGATCTGTATCCAACTTTTATGCTCCCTTCCATGTATATACACATAGGACCAGATTCAGAATTAAGAACGTCTGGTAATTTACGCACGCAAAATGCGTAAGTGTAGTGATTTCTATTCAGGGCGCATGTGCAGAGCATGGAGATACGAAGCGTAATTGGAAAGATGCGTAAGTAATTTCCATACGTCAAAAATGCGTGCGAACGTAAAAGATCGGACGGATTATTAATAAGTAGGAGTCAATTGGAATGGAAATAGCAAAAAATGGGTGTGGTAATGCAGTAGACGTGCGGTTGTATTTGCGAACGTTTAACTTCCGTCACATATACGCACGCTAATGATAAGGCTGCTTTCACAACACGGAAGTGTTCCAAAATGTATTCATTTTGCAAAACGTACTTATTTTGTATTAACGTACGGATCTATTATGAACACACGGAAAATCTTCTTAAATCTGAATCCGGTCCTTACTCATTCAATACACATAAACTTCCAAATCACCAAGTCACCTTTCAGATGTTGTATCTTACCTGTCGATTCTATAAGTACCCACTAGAATTCACTATGAAGATACAATGGGGTAGATCCAGACCTAAGTGGTTGTTACGTTAGAACGTGTAGCGTAATTTCTATGCACTCCCCTAGGCGCTCCCTTCGGTTGTACATACTTTGCCCATTTTACGCTGCCCAAAACCTACCTTAACTTTCCATAGCGTAACTACTGACGTTTGTAATGAATTTACGTACGTGACGGCCTAACCCGGCCCATACTGTCCCATTTGAATTCCTCCCTCCGCCTCCAAAGCGTAATTATGGGTGTCGTATTGATGCCCCCGACCCTTTCTTCGTATTTACGTTGATGGTACGTACGTTAGGAGTTATGTGGCGTAACATCTGCCACGCGAATGCGCACTAAATACAAATAGCCGATTTGACGTCATCGGTTAGTGTAAAATACGGTAGTGTACTTAGCTCAGGATCTGGCCCAATGTCTGTATTACTCATGTTTGAGAGGTAAATGGTATGATACAATAGTACTTTGTTAAGTAACACTTTAGGGACCCATCTGTGTTACATATGCTGCTTGGGGATCAGGCCAGGAGAGTGCGGTCAGAATCAGAATGATTAGCATGTGACATAGTTGGAAATTGGAAAGGGTGTTTGAGCAGGCAAGCAGTGCATGTAAGGACAGGGCATATTCTTTAGAACTGCCCACATGCATCCAGACTTAAGATTGTTTGAGGTACACAAGCGTACCCAAGTTACGCACTACTAAGGATAATGCACTCCCCCTGCACGCATGTAACTTAGCTGGCTTACGTGTTCAGAACCCTACCTTAACTTTTCCATGCGTATCTCTGGTTGTATGTAATGCCTTGTCGTTTGTAACTGCCTAACCCAGTCCACGTACGGAGTCTGCTACGATCAGAGTCTGCAGCGAGCATGTGCAGGGCGGTCCTAACCAGATTTACATGTGCCGCGTGTGTAAATTGGCTGTCGTTATTAAGTCTGGATCAAGCCCAATGGGCCTGATCCAGACCTACGCCGATGCGCTGTGCTTACTAAAGCACAGCGTATCAGCGTTCACTTTCCATGACACTCCCCCTGTGTGGGCGTATGGCCCCTTCCTTACGCCAGCTGAAGGCTGCCCTAACTTCAGCCGACGTAAACAAGGGTAAATACGCTGGGAAATGAGCATCTTTACTAATACACTAACCTGAACGTAGGGACTTGGGGGACGTCCCCTCCAGCGTCCCTACGGCGCTGCTAAGGACGCCTAATCCACGATCAGCCGATCTTACGCTTACGCCCGCCGTCCTAGCGACGGCAGGCGTAGGTCTGGATCAGGTCCAATGTTATTATTATGTATCTGTACAGGGGTATTTGGGATAGGGCCAGGCTATGCAAAGCCCTCATAATGGTATAAGTATAACGGGTGCAGACTGCGCAGTGCACACAAGCCTATGAGACAATGAGGTCTAAAGTGTCCATCCTGCTTGTAGAGAAGGCTACTAAAATCCTGCAATATTTTCCTGTAATAGATGTCTGCTCTGGACAAGTTTGGCTGTGTCCCAGCCTACGAAGCTTAATCTGTCTGTGACAAACATTGATACCATCTCCCACCAACAAGTGCTTTGTTTTCTGTTTTTAAGCTGCAGTAACACACAGTGTGAGATTTTAGAAGGGTTAGATGCAGTCAGAAGGAAGTCTGAGATCTCACAAGTGGTAGATTCAGTTACAGGACAGATTGAGGTCTCAGAAGAGGATAGGTTCAGTCAGAGGGTTGTCAGAAATATTAGAAGAAGATAGGTTCAGTCAGAGGGCAATCCGAGGTCTCATAAGGGCTCCTAGGCCAGTCACAGGACTCTGAAGTAGAGAGGTTGAGTCACAGGATTGTCTGAAGGCTCAGAAGTGGATAGGTTATGTCATAGGCCAGTCTGAAGGATCAGAAGGAGATAGGTTCAGACAGAGGATAGTCTGAGGTCTCTAGTATAGTTAAAGTCTGATATCTCAGAAGGGGTAGATTCAGCTAGAGGGGTTGTCTAAGGTCTCATAAAAGATAGATTTAGTTACAGGACAGTCTAAGGGTAGTCAGGGTAGTCTGAGATCTCAGAAGGGGATGGGTTTAGACAGAGGTAGTTTGAGATCTCAAAGGAGGAATGGTTCAATCAGAGGGCTGTCTAAGGTCTCAGAAGGTTCAATCAAGGGCAGTCTGGGGTCTCAAAAATGGATAGGTTAAGTCAGGAGCAGTCTAAGCTTCAGAAGGTTATAGATTCAGTCAATGATAGAGTCAGTCAGGCAAAGGGCACCTGTAGAAGGATATAGATGTTACCTGCGCTATCTGCACAGACCACCAGAGACCCGCACACTCTCTTTCACAGTTTCCTAATGGCTTGTACAGCAGACCCTCCAATGTGACCCATTCCATTAGGTACAACATACTCCGCACTATTTGTCTCTTCAACAAAGGTTGTTACTATAGTAACTGACCGTTGGAAACTGAGGAGCAGAGTATTTTGTACCTAATGGAATGGGTCACGTTGGAGGGTCTGGTACAGCCACACCTCCCACATTACATAGAAAGTGACGGCAGATAAGAGCCACATGGCCCATCCACTCTGCCCAGCTGTATTTTTTTTAAACTATACTGACTCTAGATCCTATTTTATCCTCAATTTAGTTTGAGATTTAGAATTTCCTTAGATTCATTCCATACATTTTAAACTGTTCTAATATGTTAGCCTCAATTACTTCCAATGAGAGGTCATTCCACTTATCAACCACCTTTTCTGTGAAATCATTTTTCCACACATTTCTCTGCCTTCCTCCTCCTGGTTACACCCTTTTTCTGAACAACCAATTATTAGTTACTGTGTCGACAATGGCAAAAAAAAAGTATCTTACAATCTTGTACAGGGGATACTCCAAAATGGTCTTAGGTTTTTCGCATGGCTTGGTTGGAGGCCTCCCTCTCCAGAGAGCAGCAGGTCAAATAGTTATTTGTGGATTGGGAGAGCTATATTGATACTCTACCCGACGTTACCCCAAGTTCTAGGACGACGATGACCGTCAAGACTATAACTAACATTTTATTATAAATAACAGTGGACGATTCCTGCAACTTTAATTTGTTTGACTGTTACGGTATCTTTGTCTGACTGTTACGGTATGTTATGGCCGCCCACTCACCCTCATCTGCGCGCCTATCCACCGCCCCCCATGCTGATGTAATGGCAGGCCCTGTTGGACAAACCAGCTTCTGTACGCTACGAAATCCGCTGCTTAACATTTAGCATGTGCACGTGCAGCGCCAAAAAAACACCCGACTTCCGCAAACAGCTCAGACAGAGGTCTGGATCCGGCCCTTTGTCAGTAAAGTAAAATGACTTAATTCCTGAAGTAAGATAATAAACCTACTCAATTCCATTTATGTCAACAGATGTACACACTGGTGTCAATGTACTATACCTAGTGGCTGTACACTAATGGACATTAACCTACAAAACCATCAACAAGACTGCACCCACATACATATCCTCCCTCATCCCGAGATATACCTCTCTCAGATCTTCACAGTGTGTATAACTCTTTACAATTAATAAACACTCTTATTCTCAGTTACAGGACTTCTCCAGGGCTGCACCCACTCTCTGGAATAATCTTCCTCGCCCATTAACACTATCCTGTGCTCTCCAAACTTTCGTTTGCTTCTTTATAAGTCAACCTTACCAATTTACTCAACCTACTTTTTAACTTTCCCTTCCCATACCAAAATGACCCTCGGTCTGCTAATAACACTGCTGTGTGACTGCATCACACAGAGCACTGAGCACTTTTCCCATACAACCTGGCAGGTCCATTGTGCGATGTATAGCACTTTCCCTTATGTATCACTCTCCAATGTCTTTTAAGCAGGGTACACACAGGGGCTTTTCAGCAGATAATCTTTCCAATCACACAATGAAAAGACGTTTCAGCAAATATCTTACCAGTGAGCACACTTACAAAAGCAAAAGATCTCTTTCCTTCGTTGATCTGGCAAATTAAGACCTCCAAAACATCAAATCAAAAGATCACAGACCGTTTCAAAAGATTTTTGAGCATCTTGAGTACACACTTGTATAGAAAGAAATATCCCCAGTGTGTACCTAGCCTTAGGGCCGATTTAATTTGTCGTGATGGCGGGAAAAAGCTTGCGGTGTGCTTTTTCCCGTCATTTATAGTAGCAAAAAAATCCACTGATGTTCAAATGTCAAATTTTGCGGAATTAGCTTTGCACCGCAAATAATGCAGGTGCAAAGCTAATTGAATCAGGCCCTTAGAGTATAAACTTGCATCCAGTCTATATGCTAACAGCCGTCTTGTCTAATCCTTCAAACACTCCCTCAAAACCCGCTTCTTCAGGCTAGCCTACCCTTCCTCCACTTAAGCTTATATGCCCTCCCCATCTTCATCCCTGTGTCTCCTGTTTGTTCACCCCCTCCCACTTAACATGTTAACTCTTGTGAGCAGGGTCCTCCTCCCTCCTATCATCATCCCTCTTCCTTGTCTTTGTTAATTCCCACTTTTTTTCTCTACTTTTTAGCTCCCTCCTTATTCATCTGCTCCTACACACATTTCCAGCATCTTTATTTTCATTTTATTTTACATATTGTTCCGCTATTTTTGTAATGTATTTTATTTTTGCATTGTACATGTATTGTATTCCTTATTCATGTTTTTACACCCTCTGTTAATTATTGTATTGTATATGTAACTATTGGCTTTCCTATTGCCTCTGTACGGCGCTGCGGATACTGTGTGGCGCCTTATAAATAAACATTAATAATAATAATTGTTTCATATTAATTGTTACAATTCTAAATTGCTATGTAATATGATGCCGCTAAATAAAAACTGTTAATAAATAAAACACAATAAATATAACAATATAAATCTGTTGTTTCTAAAATATAACTAAATCTTTTTCACTTAGGTTGGGCTAGAGCACTGTTGGTTATGTCGTAATTAAACCCCCCCCCCCCCACACACACACGCAGATTATTGCCTAATTTCTTCACGTTGCAGCGCATTTCAAGCACTCTGTAGCATCCACAACCCTGAGTCCATTATCTTGGGTAAAATATATATCACACTTATTTAGTACACAAATTGTACACATGCATATAAAAGGATTAATCTTACACATTTTGCCACATATTTTCAGTGTGGTTCCATTTTAAATAGCCCTAAAAAATGTCACTGGAATAAATTGCTATATTTTATATTAAGAACCAGCATTCTATATTTTTGAGGCTCTTTAAATGCAGCCAGCTGTGGTTGGATCGGAAGTCACAGTGCTGACAGACCTGTAATTATGTCTAGCCTGGTGAGTGCTACAAGGTTAATGTCCCACACATTGAGATATGCTGTGAAAGTGGCTTCTGTTTATCATAAAACATATGTCTGCTATTCTCCATCTTTTGAAGGTAGGACATTTTCTACACATCCACATGGTCTTGTGTTATTAAGTCAACAGCTGAATTGCCTGGCGTTGCCCGTGTTTAAATCTTCAAGTTGTAAAGTTATCAATGAGTTGGATGTAACTGTCAACATTGTAAAAATAATTAGCAGGCTGGCAGCTCTTTCAACTGCCCCAGGAGGGGGCTGTCCAGTGTGGTTTTTGTTTTTGGGGTGTCATCAGTACACCTAGGACCTGATTCACACTTAAGAATGCGATAGGTTCCTAAATATACGCAACTAATAGCAATGAAACTCCCTCAGCACGTCCCCGGTTTTCAGGTTCTTATGTGACTTACAAGTCTCTTAACTGTAGATTCGCATTTGAATGCGTAGGGCGTCTACTTAGGAACTTAACTGCATAACCGCGCCTTACATAGTTGATGAGGTTGAAAAAAGACAACAGTCCATCAAGTTCAACCTATAAATCAAGTTCAACCTTCATTTGCTCATTTAAATGCCTCTCTCCACACAAATCTTCGTATCTGCCGAGTTTATTATGCATGGAACACCCATTTTTGTGTATGTTACTACGAACCTAGAGATTTTAAGTTCGTAGTGTATAAGCACAGAATTTGCGAACTTAAGTCCAACGCAAATAGCGTATAAAAGTTACTACGCATGCGCAGTGCATCCGTTCTTAAATATACGCACCTAAAATCATAAGAATTCTTAAGTATGAATCAGGTCCCTAATCCCCAGCTTTCTTTTCAAATTCAGAAATCAGGACAAAATAAGCTCCGCCCCATTCCACCCAACTCTGCCACAACTCTCCTTATTAGTTCAAACCACACCCAAACCACATTCCATATGTCCCGCCCCCTTTTCAACCCACTAATCAGGACAGTTAGGAATTATGCAAAAAATAGCATCAGGTTAAGTTCAAATGCATAACCAGACAGACAAACAATGCTTTAGATATTTTATTATTTTAGCAGCAGATCCAGAACGCATTGGAACGCATGTCAGGCTACTGTATACTGACTAAAGACTAATGACACTTCAGAAAGCGTCCTACAGAGGCCATGAGGGACCCCTACTCCTCCAGTACTCGTAGCAGCAGTGTACCCCCTGTACCACTGTCCAGTCCTATGTGCCTAGAATACACATACTTCTGTAGACTTAGACTCCTTGGGCCTGATTTACAGAAGCATATGACATAAGTATGGTCCTTTCGACCCCGTTTTCCCCGTTTGTAAAGGCCACTAAGAGTGCCATAGGGCTACCTTAAGTGCCCGCGCATATTTCCCTTCTTAAAAGGAAAATACGCACGAAGATCCCTTCCCCACGACCTCCTCACCTCAATAAAAGGGTTCTTAAATGCTACACAGCTGGCGTAGTCAGTATGACTACTCATGCGCCGTTGTTAAATTCTTAAATATACGCACCCAATAAGCATCAGCTTCTAAGGTGTGAATATGAGCCCTTGAGTCATCACTGGCAACATAACTTAGTATTCCAAGATCACACAAGATATAATATCAAATAAACTCTGAAAAAATGTTTAATTCAGAAAATACATTGTATTAGCAAAACGAATAATAATAATAATAATAATAATAAAGTAATATAATAGTAAATGAAAAAGATGAAAGTAGATTTAAGAAAAATGAAAATAGATTTAAGGAAAACTTCTGCCATATCCACCATCTAACACATAAACTTTATTTAAGGCAACATGTCACATTTTATGACCTTTGAGTGAAACAGCTCGTAAAGAGACCAGAAACCATTTTCACTTATAGCTCACCCCATAAATCCAATGTGTTTACATTCTTTATGACTTAATTCTAATGCTGAAGAAATAGGCGGTTTTCTTGCACTGAAACATTCAAAGAGCAGTTACATTTACAGTTCTAATGCAAACAATTAACAAACGATATAATACATTATTTTATATTATAATTATTACCATCATCAACATCTCTCATCTGAATTGTGGACACTTCAAGAACCCTTCATTAACATGTCCGCACATAGTCTAAATGTGTGGGAAAGTGGTGTGACCATACATAAAAAGGGTCATGGTCTTAACCGTGAAGAGGGTGTGGTTGATCCAGAGTTGTTCTCACACAGTCTATCTAGGTGTGATTTTGCGCTGTGGATGCTCTGAAACGATGGGCATGCCATCGCACCTGATTCAGACTGGGGTTATACCCACTTCTGTTCTGAAGGGTGTGCTGTTTAAGGGAACGGGAGGAGGAACGTAGTTAATGTACAGTAAGGGGGGGTGTGCCCAAGTAAGTGCATGGACAAATTTAGACCGAAATAAGCGCTGTTGCATCAAATCGTTTGCAACAGTCACAGTTCATGTCTATGTCCCGGGTGTGGACAAGCCCCAACCTATTTTGTTAGGTGCTAAACCAGGGTTGGTGACTTTACTGCCTGAGTCACACAGGTGATTGACAGGGATGGGGCTTAATGATGCGATTTGCATAAATCGTGCCATTAAGCCCCGTCCCCTCACAGTAATCTATGGCTTCCCTCTGCATGGGTGCGCAGGAGACTCAGTCAATCAGTGCAGGGGCTTCCTGTCAATCTCAGCAGCACCCCCCCCCCCCCCTTCTCTCCNNNCCCCCCCCCCCCCCCATTTCTGCCTGAATTATCTGCCTCAGCAGGAGAGTTGAGTAACACCAATATTGGGACCTTTCCCTAGCGGGAAACTGTCCTGTGTATCAGCCACCTCCGCTGAGAATGATAATTGAACTAGTGTATTGCCATTGCCTTGAAAGAAGCAGGGAACTAGGATTTGAGTGCTGAATAAAAAGCAAGGAAAACATGATAAGAGAAGATTATCCCATCCAGAGGTTCCAGTAATAATAAAATCCTATAAAATAGAGCTTATTTTCCATGATAGAGCTTCTAAAAGCTTTAAATATGATATACTGCAATTTTTTCCAACCACTTTAACAGTAGAACTATGAAATCACATTGACTTACATCTTCTACTTTAATTTCCAAACCCCCATTTGTAAATTACCACTGACCAAGAGAATATAACAAATGCATTTCAAAAAGTGATGGTGGCCAAGTTGTTTTATTTCTGTTACGCTCACGGCTCTGTAACCTGAATGTATAATGTATAAATAGCTGTATGTTTGCAGCCTGCAGGGATATATACGGTGGATTCTAATAACAGTCTGTCTCATGGTAAGACCTACAGTCTGTGTGGTTTATAGCCTTTCATTGTCACCCTTTACACATAAAATGTTATTAGTTCACAGATTGACATTTGCTATTCTAGGACACATTTATTCCATCTAGAATGTGAATAGTGTCATTTACTACAAACTGAGTGTACTCAGCAATAGATGAATCTCATAGCAAGACAGTAATGCACAAGATAAGAGAAGAAACACAACTCGATGGTAATGAAGACAATTTGTTCTTTCCCATCTGTCCATATTCTGATCCGCTCACAGCTTAGTCTTATAAGAAGCTCCAGAACATACAGACAAGGGTCCAGATTTACTAAGCTGCAGGTTTGGAAAAGTGGAGATGTTGCCCATAGCAACCAATCAGATTCTAGCTCTGACTTTCCTATTGCATACTTGAGAATATCAGCTACAATCTGATTGGTTGCTATGGGCATCATCTCCACTTTTCCAAACCCACAGCTTAGTAAATCGGGCCCATGGTGACAGATATAGGGGTGAGGTTGCCCCTAGGAACAACACTGATGGTTGTCCCCCTCCCTTCACATTGCCCCCTGCATGACACTGTGTTTTCTTTCCAGAGGACAGATCAAAAAAGCACCTGGCATTGGGCTCCATAAGTGAACCTATGTCACCCAGAACAGTGGATGGGCACAAGAGCCCCTCAAAGGAGTGGTGCCCAGAACATAAGAAACCCTTCTTTCCTCTATTGCCAGCTCTGGCACTCCCCAGTGAGTATCTCACATGTCACTGTGCCATCACATCCCTGATTCCTATTATAAAAGTCTGCGTAAAGAGGGCCTATCAACAATAAACATCTGTACTTGAAAAAACGCATTTCCTATGATAGTCTGTTCCCTTCCTATTTTTTTTTTTGTATCCCATATTTTACTGGTTTCCGAAAACAATAAAATCTATTGATGATAAAAAGAAAAAATGCATTTCGTATTCTGTATTGGTTTTATTACCAACATTAAGACCAATCCAGATCTGAGGGCAAGCGGCATGTATCGTGCATGCCATAGATGCATTTAAAATAGTAATGCGGGCTGCGTTTGATCCAAAAACACACACAACAATATCCTATGGATTGCATGAGATTAACGTATGGCAGAGTTGCCGACTCAAATTGCGTCATCAAGCCCCGTCCCCATCAATATTAAACCCCAAAAGGAGTCATTAACAACCAAGGGGTGGGGCTTAATAATGTGCTTTGCATAAATTGAGTTGTTAAGCTCCGCCCCTGCATGCATGTATGGCTTCCCTCCGGGACCTGCTGGAGGGAGGCTTTTAAAAGTTGGTAACCCTGATGTACGGACACACAGCAGCAAAGCTCAAAGCAACTTCCAGGCAGCCCCCGAAACCCTCTCCCCACCGCATAACAATGAACAGTTGAATGAACAAACTACCCAGGATAGCTGCATGGGTCTCCTGCTGAGTTTGACAGGAGGCCCAGTCAATCAGTGCAGAGACTGATAGGAGGCCATGCAGCCAATCAGCTACAAGGGCTTCCTATCAATCTCTGTAGCACTTCCCTCTTATGCCAGAAACGGACACAAAGCAGCATTGACTACATTCTTCTACATATTCCCTCCCTCAACACGCCTCTCAGCCCCTCAGGCTCGTCTTACACTCAAATCTGAATCGGTCAGTAGAAAATGGTGCAGAGAAACGTCACGCTCACCTCTTGATTGGGGCCAGTGAGTAAACAAGCTCCGCCTGCAGATTTGGCAATAGAAAGTAATTGGCCATTTCTGTTTACTAAATCTGAGGGTTTTTTTCACATAAATAGATTTACATGATAATTTCCACCACCATGCCACCAACTTTACTCTGGTGCCTTCTACTTTAGACTGGCAAAAAAGTTCAGTCTGTGCTCCCGAAAAATGTCCTGTGCAATCATCCAATCACAAGCTTTCAGGGCATTGACTCAACTGATCAGCTAAGAAAGATAATTAGTAAACCTGTACTGCTAATAATAAATAAAGAATAGTTTCACCTAAATAGAACTTAATTTTAAGTGTAGAGCAAAGTGTAAACCTCTGCACCTTTGCACTGGAATGACCTCGCTTCTTCAGTCAGACTCTCCCCCACATTGCAGGTCTTCAAGCGCTCATTTAAAATGCACCTGTTCAGGCTAGCCCACCCCTCCTCCACTTAACATCCTCACTGTATCCTACATCTATCCCTTCTTTTCCTGCCTTCCTCCTCTCCTCCACTCACATCAGCAGTCTACTTCCTTCCCCCTCCTTATGTCTTCTGTAAGTTCATCCCCCCACTTAGTGTGTTAGCTCATGTGAGCAGGGCCCTCCATCTTAGTGCTGTTCCCTCTTCCACCATTCCCCCCTTACTTTGTACCCTCTTGTCTTCCTCTGCTACCCTTTTATCCCATCCCCACCTGGTAGCTCCCTCTCAACCTCTCACGGTGCTCTATCCCCTCCTCCCTTATCTGCCAAGCTTGACACCTCGCATTTTGCCTAGCTGTCTGTGCTTGCTTCACTTTATTGCATTTTTGCGATATTTTTATATTTATATTGTATTTTATTATGTACTATGCTGTCCATCACTACCCTGTATGTCTGTACTGTATTTTGTTGTATTTTGTACGGCGGACACCTTGTGGCGCCTTATAAAAAAAACGATAATAATAATAATAATAGTAATAATAAATAATTAAAATAATAACCCTTAACCTAATGCAGAGGCGTAGGAGCATTAACAACCTCTTTACTTGTCTCAAACAAATCAAGTGAGAACAACTAAGTGTGATTTCTCATTATAAGATCTATTTAAGGAAAAGAAACATTTTGAGGCCATGTTCCAATGAAGAGTGGGATTTTTATTAAAAGTGCACTTCAATAAACCTTTTATTAGTTAACCTATTAATCTGAGATGTTTCCAAGCTACATGATATACACTGCAGAAATCAATACAGTACATACTTTTGAGGATAGTTTTCTCAGTGCTAGATTACCAAACAGGCAGATTAGGCACCAGCCTATGGGCTCTGCAGCTTTTAGGGGCCCAACCTCAATGGATCAAAATAATATTGATTTTATATTAATTTGATCATATTGATCTTGAAAGAAAATACAATCAAGCTTTCTTCAGTTTTTTCCAAAAGAAAGAATAATTAATAAACTCAAAGGAATGAAAACATTACATTCAAGAAATTATAAAGAAAATACTGTATTAATGTATTGCAGGGCCGTAACTAGGGATGGGCAATAAAAGTGGTTGCCCAGGGCGCAAAGTCAAAGTAGGATAACAGTAAGCTAATTTTTAAGGTTAAACTGCTTTCTAATTCAGGGTTGGGTGCGCCATTTTCTCTTTTTGCCCCTGACGCTAAAATGTCTAGCTACGGCTATGATGTATTGTACCCATTAACAACTTAAAGTACATAAACCATAGACCAGATCCACATTAGTTTGTCTATTAAAGCTCATCTACTGCCAGCTGCAAAATTTTACTGCAAGTGCAACCTACAGACATGTAATGTACAGGAGTGATGGTCATCTCCATCTAGAGACTGATGTGCACACTGCTTATTTCAATGTTATCCCACCAGGGCAGATGCGAAGGGGGTCTTGAGATTTTGACTGCCTAGGGGCCACCACTGGGTTTAATCATACCTTCCAACAAGACCCCTTCCATTATGTACAGAATACTCTGCTTCTAAGCTTCCAACTGTCACTCACCTGGTTTTAATGAATTAATTGATATTTGAAAAATATTTTCACTTCAACAAAGGTGGTTACCATAGTAACTGACAGTTGAAAGCTCAGGAGTAGAGCACTGTGTATCCATGGGAATGGGTCATGTTGGAAGGGTCTGGGTTTAATCCAGCATGTAGTAATCTAAACAGGTAAAGGGAGATATTAAGGGAATTGGGAATATGGTGAACCCACTACACGGCTCTTTAGATGTGCAGATAAAAATAAAATAATCTGTTGCTAGAATTTTAACAACCTGTTTTAATCAGCAACAAGTGCACAAAATGATTCACGATAAGGTTCACTGCAGAAATATAAAGGGCAGTTTTTACATTTGTGTCAACAGTGATATCAAATGGCTCTGTGTTACCGAGTGGCAAAACATTTTTTTCATACGCCGTTGCTGAAACTTAGCCCTTAGCAATGCTTTTTGTACAATGCACACTGTCACCCTGCCAAAATATACTGTCTGAGCACACAAAGCATTAGTGAGAGAAGTTTCCTTCTCCGAGTCTAAACTATTCTTCAACTTTCTGAGTGTCATTATGACATCCTCTTCATTAAACATTAGGGTAGGCTTACCAGAACATTCCAATGGAACCAGCTGTCATGACAGATCAAAGTTGCCCGTCTATAATGTTAGCTTTGATTATGGATTGGATAAGTGATACAATTAAAATAAAATAACTAACACAGTGGCTGACAACTGAGAGTCCCAGTTTTTAAACTTACTGTATCTCTGGAATTTAGTTTTGTTGATATTGGGCTGGATCCAGACTTAAGTAAGTGCTTGAAATGAGTTACTCTTGGACTAAACCATGTTGATTGCAGGGGGGAGTCATATTACATCTGTTGCAAACTGTATTAGAGTTGAGAGGTGATGTTTCCTGGCCCAAGTCTAAATAACAGTGTGATAGTAAAGCTGGTCAGTATCTGTGTGCAGTAAGCAATTCAAAGATATATCCCTGCATGCAAAGAATACAATTAACTTGCCTCCCCCTGTAATCAACATGGTTTAGCCCAGGAGTAACTCATTTCAAGCACTTATTCAGCACTAAAGTCTGGATTCAGCACAATTGTCTATTTTTTGTACATAAAGGGCTGTATTCACACCTAAGAAGCGTCTGCTTCTTAGATGGGTATACTTACAAAATGACCTACTACACATGCGTAGTAGGTCATTTACACAATCTACGTGTCAGTTAGATACATAGATTGCCTCCATGCAGTCTTTAAGGACTGCACGGATTAGTTTAGTTAGAAAGATGCGACCTAATGCTGCCTCAGGGAGTGTTTAGGTAGCAGTGGGAGGGGAGGGATTTAGATTAGCCGGGGAGAGTGGGGGGAGACAATGTCCGTGCGTAGTTTCCTTCTTAAGATAAGGTAGCCCCAAACATTCATTACCTCCTTCCAGGTCATCCCAGGGGAAGAGACAGCTGACAGCCCCACTAGGGGCTTAATGATGTGAATTGTGTCATCAAGACCCGCCCCTTGTGGTTCACAGCATGGGGGCGGAGTCATGATGCTGCCATTTGCATTAAACAGTGTTCTTAAGTCAATAATTAATGAGTGGCAGCACGGAACAGTGGTGGAGCCACATGATTACACACAATTTGCAGCATCAAGATTTACCATGAGCTAAATGTGAAAGGGTCGTCTGCCTTCCTGGTGCACTATCCAAATTTTGGGACTCACTCGCACATTCCGTGAGTGATGGCAAGCGAGGTTAAGGGCATCACATAGGGCCTGATCCAGACCTACGACCGCAAGCGATCGTACGCCGGTCGTGAGCGTAAAAACGGGAGAAAAAACACACTGCACATGTGCAGTATGACAACTTCTGGTCGTCCGAAGGACATCAGCGTACAGCGAGCGTATTTTCAGCGTATTTTTCGCCCAAGGGGCGTGCGTTTTGTACGACGATAGTCCGGACGCTCGAGTTACTACACAGAGGCGGGGATAGCCATTTAAATTGTACAGTATGGGCGTGGTAAGCCCAGTACGACCAGCGTATCGGTACGAAAATTCGCACGGACGCTTGAAAAAGTTAGGGTAGGGTTCAGCCGCCGTAAGTCGGTACAATTAATGGGAGTGTCATGGGCGTGAAAATTTATACGCCCGGGCGAACATACGCTACGCTCGCGGGCGTAGGTCTGGATCAGGCCCAAAGTCCTTGTTTTCTGTCAGAAATGCAAAATGAAAATCCAGGAGAGAGAGCCTGTGGTTGTTCCAATAATGTGCTACATTCCATGAGGTAAATTTATGCATGTACAGTCAACACATTGAATTTGGACTACAAATCAGGGGCATTAAAATATTTTTAGATGGGGGATGGCAGAATTTTGTTTTGCTACCTCTAAATCACCTAATGCTTCCCCCTCAGTTTATGTGCCTCAGAAATTGTATAAACTAATGGACCAGTTTATTTAGCTGGGTACAGTCTAGTCGTTAAAAATGTTGAAATTGAAAAGACTTAAGGTGACAACAATGGTGGGTACACATTACACTTGTTTCAGACGATTAAACAATCGAATTGAACGTTTTTTTAAACGACATGCACTCACGATTTTTATAACGATTGAACTGTACACACATAACGATAATACCAGAGGTATTGGTGCAATAGCACCGGGGCCCATTCTGATACAAGGGCCCACAGCCATTATCACCGCACCACCAAAGCTCCCCACTGGGTTACCTGGGATACCATCAGGGCCAAAGCATATTATTTGCACCTTGGGCCCACAACACGCTAGTTCCGCCTCTGGATAATACGTCAGATTTCTGCAGTATCGTTTGGAAAAATCATTTAAAACGATTGTTTAATGCATACGCCGTGTAGTGTTTTTCACACGATTCACACATTTTTCCCACGATATTCTTAGATCGTACATAAGGCAAATTAAACCATCTATAAAATCAATTTAAACAATCATATAAGCGATTACACTATATCGTTTGATCGTGCATGCGTACACACTTCAACGATATCATCTAAATTGGTCGTGTAATCGCTTGATTGGAATGATTATTGTGTATTGTGAAAAAAGTGTAGTGTGTGCCCAGCTGTAGCCTCACAATACTTCTGCACACACCACACTCGTTTACCAGCAAATCTGTGTTTTTCTCTCCCATAACCCTCTACTTCAGTAAAATATGAATATACACAATCCGGACATAAAGTGGCGGAAGAGGAGAATTGTTTGAACAACTGCTGATGTCAGGACATTGTTGATCATAAAACTTTAACAGATCCAAAAATCCAATGAAGCGTTGGTCATATTCTGCTTCACATAACGCTGGAGAGTACACACTGGTAAGATGTCATTCAAAAGTGTTATTTATCATGTAATCTCCACAATAATCGACAGAAAAACCTCCAGGGTGTCCCCAGATTAACACCCTCTATTTTTTTTTTTACAACAGTAAGGATATTATTTGCTGAGTTTTTAAAATAAAAACAAATTTTTTAAACTTATCTAAATGAATAGATCTTATTGGCTGAGCAGACAGGCACAACAGTAGCTCATCAATTCCGCCCTGCTCCTTCTACTCCAGCTGAAATATTTGGCTGGTTGATGTGAGTCATTCAGTGAACAAACCTCTTCCTCAGAAAAGTTGCAATTGAGTGAACTATTTATTCAGTACACCACACCACTTACTACATAACGTGTGGGCACTGCGTCCTGTAGAGAACAGAGGAACATTTGCTAAGCTGAAGCATCCGGGTAGACTTTTATAGTGGAATCAGGGGCGTTTTAAGAAGTGAGGGGGCCCTCATGCAGGATTTGCACATGGGCCCCCCCCCCCTCCCACCTGAGACAGGCCCCACCCCCCCTTACCGGAGACAGGACTGCCCCGATTCGTGGGCCGAAAAGGGACGGGGCTTACAGTGCCGTTAGACACCTCCCCTTTTTCGGGGCAGTCCCACCGCAGGGAAAGGGGGGCTAATAATATGGCATCTATTTCTTCCCTCCGAAATATCTTAGAGGAAAGAAATAGATGCTGAATGGCCCCCCCTTACCCTGCCAACCCAGGGTGCAGGATGCATGCCAAAGGGCCCCCTGTTCTAAGGGGCCCGTGTGCACTGCACACCCTGCACCCATTATAGATACGCCAATGTGTGGAACCTATCTGATAATAATAATAATTGACCATGACACAGTACATCAGTTTGCCTTTTCTGCAATCTCAAGTGCTGGGAAAAAAATCTCTGACTCTATGGACCTGATCCGGAATTAAAAACAACAGCTTATTTATGCAGGCGGTGTGCGTAAGTCAGGCATTACGAGTGCACTGCGCATGCCAGTTATGTGTCGGAACTCTGATCGTACAGAACTTTCCTACATTCATTGTTCCATACGTCAGGATCATGTGACAGTCCTCTGTATGTAGATTATAGTCAGTATGGGAAGGGGGGAGGCATTTAAATTGGACAGTATGGGCTGGGTTCGGCACTTCTGGGATGCAGTTGCCGATCCAGCTGAATGGCGGCTGTATCAGTGTTTGAAACCATCTGTAAATAGACAATTGCTATTGGGAACAGGAACCTATTTCTTCGTTCTCAAAAGCTACAGGCTATGCCGTTTGTGATGGGTGGAAGGTTAAGGTTAGGCTGAAGCGACTGCAGCCGGTATGAGGTTAGGGTTAGGGCTTAAGGGGAAGGTTAGGCTGCAGGGCATGGACGTTAGGGTGAGGCTGCAAGACATGGAGGGTTAGAGCTGAAGAAGGGGAAGTTTAGGGTTAGGGAAACAAAGGAAAGGGTTAAGGGTAGGGTTAGTTAAAAACACTTACCTTTCAGTGGATGTCTCTTCGTTATGTACAGACATTTTTATATTTATTTAAATGCTTTTGATGAGAGAAATGTAGTCTTTTAAAGAGAAGAATGTGTTTAACGCTACTTAGAGTCCATCTATAAAAAAAAAAAATGGGATCTAGAGGAAAATGCTACTGTCCACTATAAAAATCCAGCGTATAAACCATTTTACGAGCTGTCTTGTTTATTTGAGAGGAGCTGATCCCTGTAATGGTGTTTGGCTCTGATTACTAAAACTCATGAAGTCCTCGGCTCTGGAGATGCCATTACAATTTATAGTTATGTGATCACAATCCCAGCTGTCTCAGATATATTAAATTGAGGGAGCCCTCTCTCAACACATCCACTAGAGATTATCAAATAAGAATGGGCTTTTAAAGCTAATCAGAATACTTTCCTAGATGAGTGGATTCCAGATGACATTACTTATTGATTATGAACCATATGTATCATCCTTATACATGATGGGCCTAATCCAGACCTATGTTTGTGTGCATTTTATGGCGATCGTAAGCGTAAAAAACGCTTTTTGTACTTACTGTGCATGCGCGGGACGATTTTACGCGGAGAAATTCTGAGCATATGAGCCGTGAGCGTATTAGGTTCATATTAACGATCAAGGGGGCGTGCCTGCCTTACGAAATCTGTAGATACGCACAGAGGGCGGGGTGAGGCATTTAACTCGTACAGTATGGGCGTGCTAAGCATCGTAACTATGCAATGAGCCTATGGACGCCCGCGGTTATGATAAAATAAAGTTAGGGTAGGGTTTGCTGGGTGTAAGAAATCAAAACTTAGTACGACCAGGGGGAGTTCCTATTGTCGTGCATCGTAGGTACGCCGGCGTTAACACGCTACGCACATGAGCGTAGGTCTGGATCAGGCCCGATGTCACACACAGCCAGCAGTGTAAGATCGGCTTAAATCGTTGATTGGCCGTCCGTAGCAGCGCCGTAGTAATGCTGGAGGGGGCGTCCCCCAGCGTTACTACGTTCAGGTTAGTGTAGGTGGGCGGGGGGAGTTAGTTTAATGAAGAAAGGAGGGAGGGGTTAGCGGGCATACGCTCCTGTGTCAGCGTATTTTCCCTTGCTTAGGCCGGCTGAAATTAGGGTAGCCTTCAGCCGGCGTAAGCGAGGGAAAATACGCTCGCACAGGGGGAGTGTCAGGCAGAGTACATGCCGATACGCTGTGCTTTACTAAGCACAGCGCATCGGCGTAGGTCTGGATCAGGCCCCTTGTGTATTCTGCTATAAGATCCACCACTATTACTGCTCACTATTGTTTACTCAAGTCCTACTCATTTGGGCTGCAAGAAGAAATAAACCATCTATCTGCTTTCAAGAATTGTGCATGCTGTATCCTATGACCAACAGTTGAGAGCTAAGCTTCAGTCCGTTCCTTGGCTCTCTCGAGCTGAACCCAGTGCCCTACATCTTGCAAGCTATCTACAGCCCTGATCCATAGCAAGTGGTTCAGGAGAATATCAGCCAGCCAGGAGCGTGCAACAGCCTTATCAGTTACTGGCTCCTTCCACTTAACTGTAGGAGAATGTTGCTGCCACCACCAGGCTTCTACTACCTCCAGCATCTGGAACCACTTTGCTGGGCATCAACTGATGTCAGTTACTGGCTGTAAGAGGGAATCCCCAAGGTGTATATTTAAATACATAGGGATAAGCCGTATCCTGTGGCAACTAGTGGAACCCAACAGGTCAACGTTCAGGAGCTATACATTCCTTTAACATAAATGAGAAACATTTCCTACAATGTGATGTCAGTATCAGTGGCACATGGTATGGTGGTAAATGAAAACCAGAGATCTATCAAGTCATGACTATAAATGAGTGTAAATCTGTAGTAAGTAGACCAAAAACATGTTATGACCAATTAAGCAGAATACATGAATAATACTTAGCTTTGGCTGGTATCTACAGGTTTTCCAGGGGCCCCTATCTCGATTGTTGTTGAGTGGTAAAGGGAAGCGGGCACTTCTGCTCTCGGTCAGGTCAGTAACATACAAAGCCCGGGTCACTTCTGCATTCAGTCAGATCAGTTCATAGCCCAGATCACTAATGGTTGAAGCCAATGAGCTGACTTTTTGTGCCAAGTCTTTTATACCCCGACAACAACAGAGCCAGAGCTCCCTATCTTATTAAGTTATAATCATGTTTTAAGCAAGTAAACTGGTACTAATTATCTAACTAATTTCTGCATTCCACATATGTGCAGTATAAACCAGCATTGCATGATGTTAGTGTCACATACCCTCTGCTCCCACCAAGCTGCCTTATCGGCATGTCTTGGCCTTGAACGTCTGGTGCTACACAGTATTAATATCATGTTTGCATAAAAGCACATTCAAAATGGAGAACAGCAGCCATTTTAGGCTGACTGGACACATTCTCTTATTTTCAAACTCTGTATCTGGTCCATAGTTTTTAGTAGGTAGTCAGGCAAATGTAAGAGCCAGCACTATGTATTAGAGAGGGGAAGGAGGATCATAGCTGCTACAGGCAAAGATTTTTTTTCCAGGAGCCATGATTTATGTCAAAGCCAATGGTTCAAACTGGGGGTCCATGTGTTGGAGAACTTATATGAAGCCCCAATCATGACCATAGAGGTCTTTCATTTGTTAGTTTCAACCCAATTCTGTAACCATTTGTGCTCATATTTGCATGGTAATGCATAGACCCAGCGAATGTGTCAATCATTTGACATGGATGTCACTTCCAATTATTATCTGCCAGTAATGATGTGTTGGCCATGTTAGCAATCTATCTCCTGGGAATAAAATAACAAAGGGGCAGAAGAAAAGGTCGGAGCTAAGGATACACTGTGTAACATAATGAGATGACACTGCTGACAGCAAATTTTAACAAGATATTTTGTGGGACTATGGTGATGTGGTAAGAATGATGGACACGAGAACTGTGTACTCGTGATGCATTGAGACAACATTTGCCTAACTCAGTGTTTATCCAGACATCCATTTTTTGCCAATATAATTAGCAAATATTTGTAATGTTGTCATTTTGTGTTTCATTTCGGTAAAGGCACCAGAAGTCATGTCAGGTTTATTTCAGCTAAAACAAGCAAACTTTACCTTGAAAAACAGATCTGAAAAAACAACGGCCAATTGATAATTGTGAAAGAAGTCTCGTGCCCCAAATAAAGGGACAAATACTTGGTTTGGTCACCAAAAAGATTAATATAATGGGGGTTTTCACTCTTTTCAATGCAATGGCAATAGAGTTATAAGCCTCACTATCTATGGACAACACAACAGATTTCGTGATCTGGTGAATCTGATGAAGACTGATGAAAGTGGTCACATCATGAGGGATTTACTTTTTCTGTTTCTCAAACACAGGTAAAAGTCATGAAAATGCATGCAAGGTGGGCTCAGCTATTATGGAAAATTGAATGGAGCTTCAAAAATGATTAAAACTTTGTTTACTTACTATTAAGCAGCTACTGGCTTCCTGCAGAGAACAAAAAATGGAGCTGACATCACTCATTCCATGTACTATGGGTTGAATGGGTGACACCAGCTCTATTGTCTGATCTGTGCAGGAGGCTAGCAGCTGTTGAATTGAAAATACACAAACTCTAAATGATTTACTGATGGGCTGTAGTCCAGCTTCCCCACCATGACACGCAAGAAGTTTCATAAGAAAGAAAGATGTATCTGGGACCAACTGTAAGTGTGTTCTCTGAAATGATCATACCCGATTTCATCTTTTAAACTCTCTAATAGATGCGATCAAATTATGTCACAATCTTACCTTTACTTCAGTGGATTCCCCTTCTACTTCCTGCAGTAGGGCTGCCTCTGTGGGTAGGCATATAGTTGCAGTAGGGGTTTTGGGACATATTTACAGAAAAATCTTTGTAGTGTGTACGGAGGCCTAGGGAAGCTGATTTTGAATAAAAATCTTTTTTAAGATATCTAATCTACTTAAAAATGTCAGTGTGCCCAGCCTAAGAATGAGGATATAAGCACATGACTGGTCATCTGCTTTAACAATTAATGTGTATATTTAGTGCCTTCTTACTAGTAAGTATTTTATCAGTTGAAATGTGCAGTAATGCAGCCACCCAAGTAATTATGTCTATGACTGTGAGCTTCTTCAAGTTGTCAGCACAATGTGTATCTAATGTCCATCTAAATAGATTCTGTTTAGACTGTGGCCATTACTTGAAGTACTGTAGGCAATATAGATTGGTGCCCCTGAGCCCTAGTCCTGAAATTACATATATTTATTCATGTTCTATTGGGTCTAGTAATAGCCTAAAATGATTTATTATTTCCTATTTGAAATTCTGAACCACACCAGTTTCAAAGTAGACAGTGATAACATACTACTGTTGCAAGTATTTGCTGTGGGATATTCATATGGAATGATCAATGATTATAAGAAACTTTCTTTTATTTATTTTTTTAATCCAAATAAAGTTCTACAATTATGAATAAATATAGTCTTGAAAAGCAAGACTGCACCAGGCAAAACTATATTATTTTATACATTTATTTTATACATCTTCAAACTTAATTATATTATCAAGTTGTGACACACCACAGAAGAAGACCCTAGATATTGGTAAGTTTATTGTTTTTTTTATTTATTTATTTATTTATTTATTTTTCCAAAATAGGCCTAAATTGCATTAATGCTCTAAAGTATCACATCATAAAGTGCATCTGACTTCGTACTTATACAGTGGGGCTCAGGTACAGCTTTCTAATCTAAGATGCTGAATTCACAACATGGTTGCCAGGCTAGATTGCAGTCCCTTAATAAATCATTAAACCCTTGTTTATTTACCATTTAACAGGTGCTGGCTTACTGCAAAGACCAGACAATAGAACTGACATCACCTATTCAATTTATAGTCAACCTCTTTCTGTAGAACATTGAATGGATGATGTCAGCTTCATTGTCTGATCTCTGCAGGAAGCCATTAGCTGCTAATTAATAAGTAAACAAAGGTTTAATGATTTCTGTAGCCCTATTCCATTTTCTCCAGCAGGTTGGCCTATGCATTGCACAATTTTCCATGGGAAAGGTTTAACTGAGCACAGCTGTAGCTTGGTAACACAAATAAAATCATTATCATCAAGTAGTTACACCTCCCATCTGGCAGGCGCTTTCCAACAGACAAATCTATGCTGGCATTTGTTGTATGGAAAGTGCAAGTGTTGCTAACAGCAACAACCAACCAGATTTTAGCTCTCATTTCCTAGAATGCAGTTGAAAAATTATAGCTTCGATCTGATTGATTGCTGGACAACAATTTCTCCTTTCCCTTCTTGAGACTTTAGTAATATATCCCTTCAAAGTTATTACAACAAGGAAACAAAATTTATTTCTGTATTAATTTTTTAAGTGTTACAAACAAAAACCATTTGATGAAAGAGTATTTTCATTCAAGCAATATGTTAATTGTATAATTAATGTATAGACCAAGGTAAGATTCACGAAAACCATACACATATATTTCATATATTTATTTAATATATTTCAGCACATCCTTTTACATATAATAATAATAATAATAATAATAATAATAATAATAATACGTACTATGATAAGACATCAAGAACTTCAATGAATGTACCAGATACTTTTGCATAAATACTCAGCACTCAGTGGTAAATCTTCTAACTCTTATATCCCTGATAAAGTAGGATCAGTATTTGTGTTGACTGGAGCAAACAGCTGATGAGGTGGGAGTACTGGTTTTACTTAGGTGTACAACACAGTCATAATAAAAGTGATAAAGGATTGTGTTCTACGCTTAGGATAAACATGCTAATATTTATTATCTATTTATTATTATTATTATTATTATTTTATATATATATGGTAAAGTGTCTGCTTATTCCATAATCCATCCAAAAAATATATGGGGTAGATAAAGAGACAGGCTGCAGCCCTACATATTGCATACTTGTCCAGTCAGAACTAGTAGTTTTGCTGGTAATATTGCTCCCACCTGTCCAGACTTTGGGGGCAGAGTCTATGCTGATTGGCTGGAAATGTAAGGCATGTCCAGTTCTATTTACAGGTGCACTGCGTAGCATATCTTCTGACTGAGCATGAATAATTCAGGGTTGTGGCTGTATCGCACATTATTCAAGTTTGAAAACACAGAAAGAGAAACTCTGCCTGTTTTATTAATGTATCCATTTTATTGGACCCTTAGGACTCGTGGTATTGCAAATTGTTGCCGCACATCTGCAGATAATCTATCTCCATTGCCTTCGTGTACTCTTTATTGCTAGCAATTTTGTCTCTGTTGGAATAAATGCCTGAGAAAGAGATTATGTGACTGTGATGTTGCTGCCTGTCACTTACTTTATGCTTCCTTACTGTGACATGAAGTAAACGTACTGTATATCATTTCATTACAGGAGATATTCCTATAGCTCAGCGTTATAATGATCTGTGGTTCTCAGCTAACACAGTGTCTCGCTCTCCCAGGAAAATGTAACTTGACTTCTATGCGGAATTCTGAGCCAATCAGTAACAAAGGACCTTAGTGGTCATGTGATTCCAAAGGATGGTGGGTTCTGGTTATATGATACAAAGGTACCAAATCCCCTGTGCTCGCTATATCCTATGTCATGTGACTGTTAGTGCTTGGTAAATGCACAACAATGGAAAAAAGTAAATCATTAGTAGCTTGTATTAGCTTCAGTCAAAACTCAGTGACTTACAAACATCACCCGACTTCCACAATCTACTTACACGTATGCACATGCCATATATTATGCAACAGATCTCCAGATTTAGGGAATTTAGTTCCGTACACCTGGAGATCCGTCCATCAGGGCCCCTCTAAACTCCGTAAGGTGGGCTGGAAAGGGGGACATTTACATTTTACAGTAAGGGCGGTTTGACAGCAGTTCCGTGCGGTCAACTTTATGGCAGCATAACGGCTGCCAAATAAGCATGAGGGAGAGGAGTGACAGAGGAGTTCACTCTTCCATGTGATCTACCAGACCTCCGAGCATACAGGAAACAAATGGAGCTCTGGATCTGGCCCTATATTTGTATCAATAGGGGATACTGAAAGCCTCACATAGAAAGAGTGGATGAGTAAAACTTATAATATCTCTGTGGTCCCCATGAGACATCTCAGAGATGTCTTGAATTACGAGCTAACTCTCGCTAAACAGCTTTGCAAGCCACAAGAGAGAACTGAATGCTCCACATGTGTCTTCTTATGAGGAAGAATGAGTTACAGTATGTTAAAGTTTTAAGGGCTTGTAAAAATAAAGGTTTAAAAACAAATTAATGCCATCCCACCTCCTGCGCATTGCTTGTTGTTGTTTCCTACCTCCCTCTAAATCCTTTATCGCCTCTCAATCCTGGGCCGGACTCAAGAACGTTTGTTGAACTCCACAAGATTGATTCGCGCTCCAGATGTTACGGTACAGCTATTCAGGCGTACACATGGAAATTTGTCCATCGGGGCGGTGCAGCCCCTACGCTCACCTAAGCTCTGTTAGGCAAGTGGGGGAAGCATTTCAATGTTACAGTTTGGGCAGGGTCTTTCCTTACGACAGACTTAAGGCAGCCTTATGACAGCGTAACTGACCTACGCATGAAAGAGGGGAGTGGCAGGGGTTTTCTGTACGCACTGACCTCCCCTCATGCGTGTGTACACACTCGGAGATATGCATCCAGCAAGTTCAGTTCTTTTCGCTTTGCTTGGTATGTTTTGTGATGAATGCCACCTTTTTTTTTATTGAGTTTATTAATTTTCAAAAGCCAAAAATGACACATAAACAAATAACAAAAGATAAACAAGATACCCGACCTGACCCATCCTCCGTTACCTGACAATTCCAAGGATTATTGCATACTTCCAATTATTAAGTCTAGAGGCAGTAATGAATCACATATGCTTTATACAAATTTCGGGAACATTTGGTAAAACCAAAAGTCAAGAAAGGATATAAATCTATGGCAGGCGGTCAATATTAACATTAGAGAGGAACATCCACGTTCTAGTAGGAGCCATAATTGAAAAAAAAAAATAAGTGCATTTAAATAACCCAGATTGCAATTCTGGGTAGCATGTAAACATACATATGAAGTGTATCCAACATTTACCAGGCATAAACACTTGCTCAGAGTCCCGTCAAACTCAATTCAGATCCCCGCGTTTCCTCTAAACAAATTATGTTACTGTTCACCAAACCCGCCCAGCTGTGAAATGAGGGAGTGCCGTAGCTTAAATCTTGGCAATTGTGACCAAGGCTAAAGAAGTATCAGGACATATTTAATGTTACCACTGAGCGCTCCTCCCCCAAATTGATAGCAAAAAGAAAGGTCTTAGGGTTTAGGACAGGGATCCCTGGAGTCATTGCAAGCATACAGTCCCAGACTTAGGTGAAAAAGGCCTGTATCATAGAACACTCCCATATCAGATGCTACAAGGCAGCACCCTCATATCGACACCTTATATAATTGGACTTTGCTCTCAAGTCCATAACATGCAAGCTCTGAGGGGTACAATATACTTCAGTGATAAGCAACAACATCCAATGCTCCGCAAGGGGATGCGCCTCAGGCCAGCGCTGAGCTGGAGAACCAGCACTTAGTGCCACAATAGGGGTGAATAGATGAGAAGAGGAGCATTTCCTTCTTCTCATAGGTGAAAATTACCGTCCCCAGCCATTTTCACCAATGAGAAGAGGAGGGCGGATCTAGTGCATAGACAGTGGTTATCCCAACTGCACTACAGCGTGAACTCAGTGAGGGCGCAATATAGTATGCAGGTGGGCACCAAACACCTTAGCACCCCTCTGTACATAGGCATTATTTATAAATATTTCTGCAATCAGTGTGTTGTAAACAAATCTTACCTCCAGTTCTCTGGATTCTACATGTGGTTCCAGGAGACACGTAGGGAAATTTTTCAACGGATAGTGTCAGAATCTACAAGTGAGAGAGAAGTGATAAAAAAAAACCTCAGTAACAATATACAGTATATAGGACTACAGCGTATGCAAAGATAGAATCCAGTATAACCATATCTTTAGGACTTTCCCTCTGGGAGATAACTGAGGAAAGGTTGAAGGTAGGGGTGTTTTAAGAAGTGAGGGGGCCCTTGTGCAGGATTTGTACATGCCCCCACCCCCCCTTGCCCTGATACAGAACTGTCCCAATTTGCGGACCTCAAAAGAGGCTGAGCCTAACTGCGCTTTAATCCCAATTTCGGCCCACGAATCGGGACAGTGCCACCACAGGGGGCTTATTTTGCATCTATTTCTTCCCTCCCTCTTAGAGGGAAGAAATAGATGCCGAATGTGCCCCCCTTCCCTGCCAACCCTGATATGCAGACTTGGGTGCAAGATGAAGGCCACAGGGCCCCCTGTTCTGAGGGGCCCGTGTGCACTACACACCCTGCACCCATTATAGATACGCCTGTGGTTGAAGGGGTAAGTGACATAATTACGCATTTCACCAACATGTTGTGGTTTACTGGAGTTGGGAAAATATGCTGGAGTTGGAAATTTTAAGGCAATCACACCTACAGATGATTATAGCTCATAGCATTACACATAGTAGTGAGGGGAAGAATGCCTTTTTGCTAATGATTTAGAGGTTTGTTACAGGTTAGACACACCAGGAAGGGTAAACAAAAGGAGTGACAGGAGGAATGGTCACGAGTGTGGCAACTACAGTTTAATGTACAAAAAATGCAAAATCATAGACTGCAAAAACCCAAAAGCTCAATATATCATTAATGGCACTAAATTAGAAACATTAGAATCTACCGAGGAGGAAATTATTTCCAGTGACTTAAAGGTAGCCAATCAATGTAACAAAGCAATGAGAAAGGCAAGTCAGATGCTTGGTTGCATAGGAAGAGGAATTAGTAGCAGAAAGAGAGAAGTAGTGATGCCCCTTTATAAGTCATTGGTACGCCCTCACCTAGAATACTGTGTTCAGTTCTGGAGGCCATATCTCCAGAAAGGCATAAATACATTAGAGACTGTGCAAAGAAGAGCAACTAAAATGGTCCATGGCCTGTGTCACAAATCATACCAAGAAAGGCTAGAGGAACACCGCTTGTTTTCCAATCGGGATAGGTTCAAGTTTTTCCTCCTATTTAGAGGTTCCAGAGCGGTTTTCATTTAAGATTGTGTGGCACGATATTTTCTGCTGATAATTTGTCTATATATTTTTTCATATCGTTCGTTCAAAATTTTGAATATTTAGCCTTAATTTATATACTCATTGTTATTTACCAATATTTAAATATTAAAGATTATTGTTTTTACTTTTACACTTTTGTGATGAGACTCTAACATGTACTAATCAAGATCAGTGCACCTAAAACAGCTTTCTTTGGGTTATACTCTTTTGACCTGTTTGGATGTTCTATATAGTATTTAGCTGCATGGTTTTGCACCTCCCAGACTAAGGGAGTATTTATGTCTTGGTAATTTTAAGCCTGTTTATAGGTTTCCTTCAACTATTACCATTATATTTTACATTAAGAAACTGATTTCAGACTAATCAATTACTGACCCAAATGCAGGGCCGGCGCTACCATTAGGCGATCGCATGGAGCGCCGGGTCCGGGGGGGCGGGAGCAGCCCCCCGCTTTCATTTACCTACCTTTTTTTGTAAGTCTGCTGCGGGGCTGTGGTGAGCAAAGGGGGTGACGGAGAGATGAGGCTCTGTCACCCCCTTTACTCACCTCAGCACCGTAGCAGAGTCTGCGACTGCCTCTCTCCTCCGCAGCATCTCCTCTCTGATCAATGACATTCTCTGTCATTCATCAGAGAGAGAGAGAGCGTGCCGCAGAGGAGTTAGGAGCAGGTAAGTAACTGGTGACTATGGGGGGTTCTCTATGGTTATTATAGGGTGGGAGAAGGG
>WWET01000781.1:156382-166878 GCA_011038615.1 Limnodynastes dumerilii | reverse complement strand
TAGATAGATAGCGCTATCAAATTATGTAGCAATTTACAGTGCTTTATATTGTAACATACATACACTTATCTGATATATATCAATACATACACTACTATCACTGAAATAATCACCATCCGCCTATTATAGACTTTTAACCCTCTTTCTGCTCTAGTTCACACAATTCTATGATAAGCATTTACACCCCATTCATACTCTATTCAAATCCTATTAACCCCCCTCCCTCCTGCTTACACCTTGTACACTTTACTACCTGCTTAATCTTCTCCCCTGCTGCTCTGCCGATAACTCCAAACAAAATAATAAAAAAAACAACTTGCAGCGAAAAAAGCAGCAATTATAACCCTTGTTAACGGAGGAAGGGAAATTAAAGTCATATAGGTGCGGAGGTTGGTTTGGATTTAATTATATGTGTCATTTATTTTTTTTGTGCATTAAGGGGTTTTGATTTAGAATGCATCAGATCATACATCTGAAACCAATGTTCAGTCTTTTTTTTTTTTCATTAGATTTCTATCACATGATAAATTCTAGTTGGAAACTGTTCCTATCTTCATTCTTACACGTGACTTTCCACATGAAGACCCAAGCCAAATTATGTTTTATGCATTAACAATGGTCAGGAGGGATCTCCCACACCTATACATACATATCTGTGTACAATAAGAGAGTCTACCACTTACTACACCACGCTGTATCGCCCTAAGCCTAGACTAGTTTTAAAATGAAGAAAGCATCTGTTATTATACAGAGAAGCTCAGATCTGGGCAGAAGGTCTGGATAGAATGTCACTGCTATGTTCTGCATGTAGGTGCTGTTATTTCCAGCATGTAGGTTTTGTAGTGCTTGTGTGAATAGAATGTCCATATAAAAAATGTTTCTTCAATTTGACACATCTTCATCTGCCTGCGTGAATATAAAACTTCAGTGAGCTTCACTGATATAATGTAATTGATAAAAAGAAATGATCACCTGATCATTGATACAATGCAGTCCTATCAGTAGCGTAATCCCACATGCCAGTTATTGCAGCACCAACACAATCTGTCAAAGCCTAAATTGTGGTGGCTTTTTTTGGAATACAATGACATGCAGCCATTGGAAACCATACTTTCCATATTCAGACCCATTGTGTTTGTGTTACTCTATTATATAAAGTCAGTGTCAAGAGAATGACAAAGTCAGAGTCAGTGGTCAAGAGAATGTATTCAATAAAAACAAAAAAACAGGCCAAAATGAAACAATCACAAGTTACTAAACCAAAGATTATTACACGAGAATTCATAAATATTATAGAAAGGACACTGGAAGATATTTTTGCAATAAAGAAGTATGTGTTTGAAGAGCTAGACATATCAACAATTACTTATACTTTGATGGACAGATAAGAATTGGTGTAATCAACAAACACCCTTACAGGAGTAATGAGTACTGCCATGGGCACTAGCCTTTAAGCCTGAGATACACTAGCAACCAAGCACAAGCACATAATCAAATTCTTCAATGCTTTATAAAAGCAAAGTACACTGCACAAATCTCTATAAATCTGCTTAAACATTTCCAGTGCATTTAGAAAATGTTCAGTATACTGCAATAGCTATAAATGAAAAAAAAATATAACAATGATGCACTATGATGAATCCTTTACAGAAGTTACAGTTTTTGTTAATGGGGATTTATTTAAAAAGAAAAAAAAATGTTTTACATTTCTCTACCTCATTCATTCTGAAAATCAAGCGAAAAGTAAGCTCAGTGGCTTCTCCTAAAACAGATGTCCCTACTCCCAGATTCCTCACCCTGTACAAACAGAAGAAAAACAACAGCTGACATTTATTCCATCATTCATTCTTACGTTTAAAATGTAAAGATGTAATCTAAATACACTATATAGGTTGTGCTGTGGCATGTTTAGTATTCAAAGCAGGTGTCTGTAAACATTACTTCTGCTCTCACGTATTGTTAGTGCATTAGATTATATACACACATATTAAGCCTTTAACTCCCTAATATTGACTACTGATCGAACCTAATAATTACAATTGTTATAATTAGCTACAATGTTTTAAAAAAAATTATCATCAGTGGGCAATTTCTTTAGCTTCTTTCATTTTACCATCTTTGTTTTTTAGTTTTCCAATCAAGTAGCATGTGTATTTAGAATAACAAGCAAATATGGACAAGAGGATTAGTTCTTAATCAGACCAAACATCATAATGGGGAAGAATTAAATGTCTGTCTGTGGAATGCCTTAGATGGGTTTCCAAATCAAAGAGATTATAGACAATTCAGACTTGTTCATGTTGAGAGGAAGGTATCAGTCAACTAAACAAAATAAAACTCGAAAAAAACTAAACCTGGTCTGATCAACCTCAATTTCTGTTATGGTCCATCTAGGCCAGGGGTTCTCAACCCCGTCCTCAAGTACCACTAACAGTCCAGGTTTTGTAGGTCTCCCTGCAAAACCTGTGGAGCTTTCAAAATGTAACTGTCAGTTATGAGCTCACCTCCAGCAAGGAGATTTAAAAAACTTGGACCGTTAGTGGTACTTGAGGACAGGGTTGAGAGCCCCTGATCTAGGCTTTTTCCACGGCTCAGTCTGAAGCTGGTTGTGTAAAGACATTGGAACGTTTTCTTGGCATATGATAGACCCATTAATAGAAAAAAAGTACGTCCAAGTCCTCTTCATTATTGTTGCAGACCATATGCATGGATTTATAGACACAATCTAGCCATCTCATAATAACTACCTCCAGCAAAACAACACACCTTATCATTAAGCATCATCTGAAACACAACAATGAGTTCATTATACTCCAATGGCCTCACCAGACTCCGATTCAGTGAAGCCAACAAATCAGAAAGTTCTGCATGTCCACATTGACCAGGGTGTCTAATGAATGCTACCAGCACAATGATGAACCCATGAAGAATTAAGTCTATTCTATGGACAAAAGTGGATCTGCTTAGTACCACCAAGAGTAACTGTGTAAACAAGGAGTGTGCCAGAATATACAGCATGTACACAAGGGAAAGGGGAAATAACAAGCAAGAGATACAAGCAGAGCATAAAACAAGTTTTTAAGTTAAGGACAGTATAACAAATCAGGCAATAATCAAGAAGGATCTGGTGCCCTTAAAGTAAAGATTCAAAGGCTCACCACTGTAATTATCTACAATTTACAGACTAGCATAGGATAAGAGACATACCTCATTGCAAGCATGGGATATTCCAAGGATCATTAAATCCAGTGACTATATGGAGTGCAATGAGAAAGTTTGTACCATACCTGAACTTATTTAAAAATGAAAAAAAAAGATTGAATAAAATATGGTGCAGAGGATATTATTCAAATAGACTAAGTGCAAGGAACAGTCAATTAATCTATTTTTCTGGTAGTTAATAATTGTAGAACTGGAAATCCTAAACTGGAAAAAACATTTTTACACACACAAGATGTTTTTACTTCATGTGGAACGACATTTTTCCTGGAATTGATTATTGGCTGCAAGGGAAGTAATGGTAATAGTCAAGGACCCTGATGTAAACAGCTTCATAATTGAACAAATCTCACCATTTACTAAATATATTACCAACAAATCAATTCTACTGCAATGTAAAAAAATAAATATATATATATATATACAAAATCCAAAGAGAGGTTGCTCAAATTGGTTTGTTAAAGTAATAGTGCACCTGCCGTGTATATTACTTTAACAAACCAATTTGAGCAACCTCTCTTTGGATTTTGTATATATATATATATATTTATTTTTTTACATTGCAGTAGAATTGATTTGTTGGTAATATATTTAGTAAATGGTGAGATTTGTTCAATTATGAAGCTGTTTACATCAGGGTCCTTGACTATTACCATTACTTCCCTTGCAGCCAATAATCAATTCCAGGAAAAATGTCGTTCCACATGAAGTAAAAACATCTTGTGTGTGTAAAAATGTTTTTTCCAGTTTAGGATTTCCAGTTCTACAATTATTAACTACCAGAAAAATAGATTAATTGACTGTTCCTTGCACTTAGTCTATTTGAATAATATCCTCTGCACCATATTTTATTCAATCTTTTTTTTTCATTTTTAAATAAGTTCAGGTATGGTACAAACTTTCTCATTGCACTCCATATAGTCACTGGATTTAATGATCCTTGGAATATCCCATGCTTGCAATGAGGTATGTCTCTTATCCTATGCTAGTCTGTAAATTGTAGATAATTACAGTGGTGAGCCTTTGAATCTTTACTTTAAGGGCACCAGATCCTTCTTGATTATTGCCTGATTTGTTATACTGTCCTTAACTTAAAAACTTGTTTTATGCTCTGCTTGTATCTCTTGCTTGTTATTTCCCCTTTCCCTTGTGTACATGCTGTATATTCTGGCACACTCCTTGTTTACACAGTTACTCTTGGTGGTACTAAGCAGATCCACTTTTGTCCATAGAATAGACTTAATTCTTCATGGGTTCATCATTGTGCTGGTAGCATTCATTAACATCACCTCTCAACTCTAATACTGTTTGCAACAGATGAAATATGACTCCCCTGCAATCAACATGGTTTAGCCCTTGAGTAACTAAGTTCATGCACTTAACAAGGTCTGGATCCAGCCCATTGTCCCAATCTGTATTGTGGCATACTCATCATTTATTGCACTAAGGCACGGTTGGCACAATTTTTTTTAACTCAGGATACTTTTCATTGGCATCTTTTTCTTTGTGTTTTATATGGACTATGTTTGCTTTTGTGCTATTAAATATTTATCACTATGACTATCACTGATTGAATTGGAGGTGCTGGTCGGCGACACATCTCACCTTGTGTCACCTTGTGTAAGCTACACAACACTCAGATATTTAGGGGTGCTGAACCAGAGTTTCAGAGGAACAGTAAAACAGATGTCAATGTACACCTTGGGAAAGTCATGTTCTAGTTCCTTCCTTCCTCTTTACTATATAACTATATCACAAAAAAAAAAATGGTTGCTTTATCTTTACACTGAGATATTTACAGTGTTTAAAATACTATAATAAAATATTCTCAATTATGCAAAAAGAAACCATTCCGATGGTGAGGCGTGACAACGCACTATGGGCTGGATCCAGACCTGATAATGCCCCCTCCAGATGTTATGTTACGGTAATGATCGTAACGCTAACATTGCAATATTGTAGGAAATGGGCTGTGCTTCCCCTCTGCCTGCTATAGTGGGCAGGGGGAAGCATGCTAAATGTACAGTGTTGGAGGGGGCTCCCACACTTGTGCAGGAGCCCGCGTGTAGACCACTGATTGGCACAACTGATTTAAGATAGGCTTATGGCAGCGTAAGCTGACATAAAGCCCGCAGAAGAGATGGGAGTGACAGGGCGTGTGCACTCCCCTTCCTCTCTCTCTCGGACAGACAGACAGACCCCCGCACGTACGGAAAATATGTAGATCCGGTCCTATGTGTACAAGATCTATGCATTGTGTGACAAGGGAGGTATTTAAATCGTACAGTAAGCTCTTACATAAGTTCCTTCCTAATGAATGAGATCCTTATGTGTAAAATTTAGAATCCGGACACAAAACCTCCGTACATACGAGGGGACTGAAAGGGGAGTGTTCTACCCTCGCCCGTATGGATAGTATCGCACGCACATAATGTCCATTCTATAGGCAAGTGATCAGATCACCAAGCAACAGGTGCAGAACATGACAGCAGTGCAAGAAGTCTAGGCTGAGAGGTTACGCCAATACGATACATTGTATTAAGACGACCTGCCCACTTGTGATTACAAGCCAGCTCCTCTGAATGGGTACCACTTATGTGGCTGAAATCTGATCCGAGTACAAGCAAAGAAGGAAAATCAGAATTGGGGATCTGGTTCATGGTTTGTCCAGGTGAATATTTGCATCATTTGTGCATGTTTCTCTTTACTTTAGATCAGATCAAAGATTATTTCTATATGTGATTGCAAAATACATAAATAAATAATAAAAAATAAATAAATCAGATAAAAATCTTAATGCATGAAAATGGCTAGTAAACCCCCCCGTCCCACCCGTCCCACCATCAATACGTTATAACATGTTGTTATAAATGTTGAAGGTGTAATCTCCAGTCCTTAATACTGAGAACTAGTTGAGATCTTGACAATGATTTCATGAAATACCAGCCACAACCACAATTTAACAGCAGCCACAAATAAATCTCCACATAAGGTCAACTCCATATAAAATATATTAGCAGTATGTGTTTACTTTAAACTGTTTATGAAAGAGAAGTTGGTTTCATCACTGGACGACAGCCCAGAATTATCAAAGTTATCTGCGGCTGATGTAAATCTGCAAACATTTTAATTGAGTTGTAGGACATATGTTCAGCAAGATCCTCATGTATGCATAGATGCAGATTTCTTTGTCGACTTTCCTTGCACTCGATAAAGTTATGCCGTCCCTTTATTATATGATACAGAAACGGACTCATACTTTGTCACCAATATTCTTTGTGTATGCAGACAAATTAATTATTTCTGATTGCTGAGTAGAGTCATCCCGCATTGGTGAATGGGTATGTGACTAATTTTGGGTACACACAATGCCAGATTAAACCCTGTGGAGGCTCCTAGGCAGTTGAAATTTTGAGACCCCTCGTGTGCGCCCTAGTGGGATAATGTTGAAGTAAGTAGTGTGCACGTCGCCGCTAGATATAGATGACCATCACTGCTGCACATTACACATACATAGGTTGCAAATGCACCAAAGTTTTTTTTTACAAACTAACAGATAACAGAAAGAGACAAACTGTAATATGACTGATGTCTATGGTTTATGTACTTTAAATTGTTAATTGGTACATTACATAAATACAGGATTTTTTCTATAGGGTCTTATTTTTTCTATCTTTTGGAAAAAATTTAAGGAAGCTAGATTGGAATTTTCTATTAAATAGGCCTCCATCCAGCCTATCTGCCCCCTCATGTGTGCTACTCTTCAGCCATCCTATATCCTCCTCTGTCTGTGTGTGTGTGTGTGTGTGTGTGTGTGTGTTTCTACAGCCACCCAAACCCCCCCCCCTCTTTATGTGTACACCCAGCCTTATTGCCCCTCCTCTTTATATCTGTCCAGTCAGCTTTATTGCCCCTCCTACAGAGTTCAGTCAGTCTTATACCCCCTCCTTCTGTGTATCCAGCCAGTCTTATAGCCCTCTCTTTAAGTGTGTCCACCCAGCCTTATTGCCCCCTCCTTCTGTGTCCATTCAGTCTTATTATCCCCTCCTTCTGTGTCTATTCGGCCTTATTGCCACCTCCTTTTGTATCCCTTCATTCTTATACCCCCTCCTTCTGTGTATCCAACCAGTCTTATTGACCCTTCCTTAAGTCTGTCCAACCAGTCTTATTGCCCCCTCTGTGTCCAACCAGTCTTATTGCTCCTCCTTTTGTGCACCCAACCAGCCTTATTACCCCTTCCTTCTGTGTATCCAGCCAGTCTTATAGCCCTCTCGTTATGAGTGTCCACCCAGCCTTATTGCCCCATCCTTCTGTGTCCATTCAGTCTTATTGCCCTCTCCTTCTGTGTCCTTTCAGCCTTACTGCCACCTCCTTCTGTGTCCCTTCAGCCTTATTGCCCCCTTTCTCTGTGTCCATTCAGCCTTATTGCCACCTTTTTCAGTAACCACCCAGTCTTATAGCCCTTCCTTCTGTTTATCCAACTCTTTACCTGTTTATCCACTCTTATTGCCCATTCTTTGCGTCCAGCCAGTCTTATAGCCCCCTACTAATGTCTGTCCGCCCAGCCTTATTGCCCCTTCTGTGTCCAGCCAGCATTATTTCCCTCTATATGTGTCCATTTAGCCTCACTACCCCCTCTATGTCCAGCTATCAAATCCCATCCCCAACCACTTTCTTCATGAACCCTATAATAAACTTACCTTTGCTGTCTCTGCTCCGGTTATAACCCCTGCGGTGCCCGCTCTGCAGAATAATGGCGCCCATATGACCTTAGGTCACACTGGCGTCTTCTGAGCAGATCCGCAGCTGTGCACAGCACAGCCAGCTCTTTCAATGATGTGGGGGATTTAAGTGAGGGCTCTGCCCCCTTGCAGGCACCAGGCCCACCAGGGATTTCCCCTGTTCCCTGGTGGGCCAATCAGACACTGGCTGCACCGCCTCTCTTTAAATGGAGATTGTCGGCAATTACTGCCATTCAACTGCCGTACTATAGTCTGTGGGAAAAAAGATTATTGTACAGGCAATCTATGCCCCTGCACCTCTTTTCCGCGCATGCAGGGAATTGCCACCTAGCTGTTACATTTTGGATGGCTGCTTTCATGCAACAACATCTGTCAAATCAAATGTCTTTCCCATACAGTGCATTAATATATATATATATATATATATATATATATATATATACACACACAAAAACACCTAAAACCCTTTTTGTTTTGTTTTTCTGTTATTTTTTAAATAGCTTTTATTTAAATAATATTTGCTACAATGACCAATATGCATGTCCCCAGTTCAAAAAAGATGTTTAATAGTAAATTGTATAAATAAATACAACCCATCACAATAAAACTGTGACGCTTCATTGTGCCCAAAATGTAAATTACACTAAAAGCAAATGAAAATCGGAGCCGATTCAGGTCCTCTTTATAGAAAGACTTATCAAAGAGACACCAGAGCACCGTCTACTGACAGGAGACGTGTAGTTACAGGACACACTGCTGATAACGAAAACCGAGGAAGAACGATTATATTGACAGGATTGATCTATGGCAACTTGCCACAAACACTGTGGCACCCTGTTGCTCTCAATTCCAAGAACATGTGTTCTGTGGAAAGAGCAGAACGAAAAAACTGTGTAAAGGATCATCAGCTGTACCGCCGGCAGGAATGATCAGCTCAGCAATCGTGCCATTGTGTAGCTGAATGATAAACTTAGATCCACGGAATGGGACTCTAAACCAAAAATCAATTATGTTCAGCAAAGTTCCCATCCTGACTGCATGCCAAGACCATGGTGCATCTGAAACAGCTCCCAGGGGAGGAGAACACACAGCGTTACTCAACCTCTCCGTACACTGTATTTATTCAGAGGGGACAGAGAATGCAATTACACATTTGTACCTCTGCTGTGGCAAAAACATCCACTTAGCCCGTACTTTAACTACATTGCTTCTGTAAATATCTACTCCACGCTGACATTTCTCTATATGCTCCCCTCCATTATGTCATTAAAAAAAGCTCTGTTACCCACTAAAACAGGCCTTAATGACACATTTTAGTGCCCACACTGATGCCATGTCCTAATGCATTTCAAACGTGTAGGAGAAAAACAGTATCAAAGGTGAAAACTGTTCCATGTTGCAATACAAGCTGTGCTGAGACTTTTTATTTATTCATTAGCATTACATCAGACAGTTATTTATTTTATTTTATTATTAACAGGTTTTTATATAGCATCAGAAAATATTTTACTTTCACATCAGTCCCTGTTCCACTGTAAGTTCCCTAACACACAAAAACACACACACACACACACACACAGACTAGGGTCCATTTAGTCTGCCGCCAGTTAAACTACCAGCGTGTTTCCATCATGTGGGAGGAAACTGGAGCACCCAGAGGAAACCCACGCAGACAAAGGGAGAACATACAAACTCCCCACAGATAAGGTCTAGCCCGGGAATCAAACTCATGAGCTCAACGCGGTGGGACACTTCACAACTAAGAGTGAGTTAGGTGCGGACAGACCTGCACCTAACTCACTCGTGCAGACCCTAACTTGCCCCCTGCTTTTAGGTACCTTAAGAGTGTCATAGGGCTACCTTATCTTACCGTGCGTAGTTTTCCTACCCTCTCCCCGCCTCCTCCCCGGCTAATCTAAATCCCCCCCACTTCTAACTAAGCACACCCAAAGCAGCATTCGCACGCCTGTTTCTCACTCAACTACTCCGTGAGGTCTTTAAAGACCGCACAGAGGCAATCTACGTACCTGACTGCATGCGCAGTAGTTACATTCAGGGAAGCTTGTGCTTCTTAGGTCTGAACACGGTCCACTGTACTTATACTACAACTTAAAGTTGAGCTAGAAAATTCCCTTTCACAACTCTAAAGCTGTATCTACCTTCCACACAGAGTAAGGCTTTCTGGGGATGTAGCTGCCACTCCACAGTGACACAGCTCACTCCATAATGTCACATATAGGAATAATGTATTTTCACATTGGTAACATACTGAAAGTTCTAAATTCATCAACCTGACATGTACTTTCCACGGTACCTGTTGTGACATTGGGCCTGATCCAGACCTACGCCCGCCGTCGCTAGGACTGAAAAGCTGATCTGCGCATGCGCCGGGCAGATGTTGCCCGGCGTCGGTACGGCAACGCCCGGATCGGGCGTCCTTAGCAGCGCCGTAGGGACACTGGAGGGGATGTCCGCCAGCGTCCCTACGTTCAGGTTAGTGTAGGTGGGCGGGGGGAGCTAGTTTAATGAGGGTGG
>WWET01000781.1:130252-152826 GCA_011038615.1 Limnodynastes dumerilii | reverse complement strand
TTACAGATAGCCCTGGATGGGGGTCGGCACAGAGGCATAGAAGGATACCATACAGCCTGCACAGGCTTGTTTGTACATAGAACTGACTTCTATAAAAAAAACATTTATCACTTATCAAAAGATTTTTATATTTCATATTATAAAAAATAAATAATTCAAATCAGTCCCACTGGAGCCTACAGTCTATTCCAGTGTTGGCTAACCTGTGGCACTCCAGGTGTTGTGAAACTACAATTCCCAGCACGCTTTGTCAGGTATCCACTATGCTTTTGCAGTTAAGGCACGCTGGGACTCGTAGTTTCACAACCCCTGGAGTGCCACAGGTTAGCCAACAGTGGTCTATTCCCTAACGCAGAGTAGGGTTTAATTTTATAGGGCAGCCAATTACTAAGAGGTTTGTTAAAGGAAACCAGAAAAACCCATGCAGACACAGGGAAAGCCTTGTCTAGGAATCAAACTCATGATCTCAGCACTTTAAGGCAGAAGCGTTAACCACTTGAGCCACACATACAGAATAGGTTTAATCTGTGCATAATTGTTTTGGAACCATTTAAAGCATCTACCAGCTGCAGAATTCTCTTCTGAAACGTGTAAATTAAAAATGCATTCACACATCACAGGAAAATAAGCACAGATTGTTAAAAGAGCCATATGACATACACATGATGAGACACATGTACATAAATCTTACATATACATACATAGGCTACAACATTTTATTGATTTACCATGACTCAGCCTCCTCTGTAACACAGCCCTGACAGAGATTCCCGCCTCAATTACGCAGCCTTCACAAAAATAAGTATAATTATTTCATCTGATTCACTTGTTTTTTTAATACTGAAAAAAAGATTTTTTTTTTTAGAATATAATCAGATAAGAAAATATAATTTTCTAAATGTACTACTCACAGGATATAAATGTCAGTGTATCAGAGATATAAGAGGTAAGTATAACCCTGCAATATGCAATTTACTTGGCATTTCTTTCCCATAATGCATCAGGCTTAGTTGTAGAGTAGCTGTAGAAGATTTACTAAGCTGCAGGAAAGGAAAAGTAGAGATGTTGCCTATAACAATTAATCAAATTCTAGTTGACATTTTCTAGTATGTAATGGGAAAGTAAGAGCTAGAACCTGATTGGTTGCTATGGGCAACATCTCCGCTTTTCCTTTTCCACAGCTTAGTAAATCTGGCTCTAGGTCTCTTTCTATTATTCCAATGTTATTTAAAACAAATATATTTTTTAATTGTACTAATAAATATATGTATCCTACCCACTGCACAATATTAAAAACCCTAAATAAACCAATAGTTTATGACCGCTGATAAACAGTTCGGCCCATATTCAGAGTACCGGACGTATAACATATACGTCCGGTGTTTGGCGATTTTCTTCACACTCAATTTAATTAGCCTTTATGGCAACCGTCCACCTGGGATTTCTGATTGGCTACTGTGGGTAATTTTATTTTGAATATTTAGCAATATAGGCTACTAAAGGGAACAAATACTCATAGAAAGCAATGATCAGAGCAAGGCAGACAATCAAAGCAATTCATATTCATAATTCCGTATTCACAGATCCGTTTTTACGGCTGATTGCGTGCGTATTTTTAGGAGCAGATTAACTGCGCACGTGGTAACTTTTTCCACGCAAATTACGTAGTATTTATGCACGTAGGTCCTTTAGGCACAGACTTGTGAATCGCACTTAGGGACATACGTACGGAGGGGCGTGGTTGTTTTCCGTACATTCGAAGTTACGTGAGAGTGGAGGGTCGTGGTTTTAAGTTACATGAAAGTGGGTGGAGGGAAGCATTTAAATGGGCATTTGAGGGCACGGTTAGTAAGATACGCACGTACTTAAGTAACATACGCCCGTAAGTACACACGTAGAGATAAGGGTGCCCTATGGAGGCGTAAGTCACTGAAAACCCGTCCGTGAGAGGGGCGTGTCATGGGTGTTGCCTTGCTACGTGTGTGCGTAAAAACGCGTACTTAGTAAACGCGGATCTGTGAATCCGGTCCTTTATATATTTTTAAAACCATAACTAGGACACAAACTTTCACACAGACATTGGGGCAGATCCAGAACTACGCTTTTCCGCGATTTTAGGCGTGGTGGAAACGTAAATTCGTAGTTACGTACGTACTGCGCATGTGCACCATAGAAAATACGCACATTCACGTAGCGTAATTGTGAACGTATGGGAGATTCACGTATGTGTCACTGTCACGTAAATACTTACGTGTGGGCGTGCCCATTTTACGTTAGTCAACAATACGTGCGTTTTACGTGAAGTAGGCGGGGGTGGTATTTAAAGTGTACAATATGGGCGTGCTAAGCTGCGTACGTTCACGTAGTCTATACGTCCGTTAGCGGACATACGCTGTTACGTATAAAAAAGTTAAGGTAGGGTTTGGGTAGCGTATTTTGACAAAATACGTCCGTGCAAGGGGTGTGCCGAGGGGAGTGTACCGAACTTATGTGTACGAAAATACGCCCCGCGAATAAACATACACCACACGTAGTTCTGGATCTACCCCATTACTATTATTACATAGAAACATAGAAAGTGATGGCAGATAAGAGCCACATGGCCCATCCAGTTGTTTATTTAATACTGACCCTAGACCCTATTTACCCTCAATTTAGATTAAGATTTAGGATATCCTTATATTTATCCCAGGCATGTTTACACTGTTCTACTGTGTTACCCTCAGATGGGAGGCTATTCCACTTATCTATCACCCTTTCAGTGAAGTCATTTCTTATTTATTAAATTACAAGTAGTAAAGGACAATAATGCAATGTTGCTGATAACAGCCAATTAGATGCCATTTCCTTTTTAGCATCCTCCAATGAGGGTAATCTAAAACCTGGTTTGCAGTCGTTAATAATAAGTCCTTTCTGTGTCAGATATGCAAATCATGAACAAAGAGAAAAATGAATGGTCTGAAAAGAGGATTTTAACATAATTTAAGATGGAAAAAGGTCAACACTATTAAAGATAATGACATATAATTCCAAAACACTGCATCTTCAATAAAACTTGTACATGCTAACCCAACCATAAATCAAACTATTGAGGGAGCACGATGACTGACAGCTCCATTTAGTGTTTCATTCTAAGAAACATAGAAAATGAGAAGCGCTTTCATCCCTCTTCTAGAATCCAAGTGATTGACTCGTCAGAGCTGTTTTCTGTGTCTTGTTGTAGTCCTTCGTCTCTCACTGTTTTCAGGGATTAGGGGTTTATTTCTTTGCATTGTTTGTAACATACTTGAACACATTTGGACACGTTGGAGTGCTTCTCTTCCAAGCTTTGTACTGAGGGATTCTGTATTCACTCCATGACATTCATCAATAAGAATGTTACGCCATAAAACTGCACTAATACACCCATGTCTTATACTAGGCCTCTGCTTCCAGTTATCCAGCTGTCATAGAATCTGTATAGAAACAACACTAATAATATACAATATAATATAAATAATATATCATATAAAAGACAATTCTTACATTTCCAACGCCCAGGCCCGGTGCTACAACTAGGCAGGCTTAGGCCTGTGGGGGGCAGCACAAGGATTCTCAGGGACCCTAATCCTATGACCACTGCGGAACACAGGAGCCGCGGCTCAGCTAATCCACTGCAGATGCTCTTAGGTTACCATTTCAGAGACCTAACACCAGTGCTGCCAACTCCAGCACCACCAAAGCAAGATTCAATTCTCCCTTCCTCATCCTTCCATCCCTCTGTCATAGTTGGGTCTAGTTTGTCGCTTCGATGATTTGTCTTTCAACAGATTACTTTGCTGCACTAAAAAGACAACTGTCATCAGTGTTCTGCAGAGACATTGGACTGTATTCACACTTAAAAGTAAAATTGCGACTTTACCTTAATATACGCACGTGAAAAATCTACAATACCGATTCAGAGAAAAGAAAGAAACCAATGAACTACTCCCCCTGTGTCGGGAGGGCAAAGTAAGGACGTAAGTCTTTCCTGCGTGTAATTATAAGACTTTATAAGATGTGAATCTGTCGTGCGTAATGGTGCTTAAAATTGCTTACGATTCAAAGATACGTAACTAAACGCACTGATTAGGCTCTGGAAAAGTCAAATACATTTTATTTCTAAAAACATCAAGTACTGTCATTAACATTTTTATTCAAAAATAACATTAAAAATAAAACAAGAAAAAATAAATAAACATGGCATACTTTACAAAAACATAAACATATACTGTATGAAGTTATAAAAATAATGATCCACTACATAAAGAAAGTTTCATAAAACATTTACAAAAGAATAATAATAACAAAGAAAAGGAAAACTAAACAACCACTATATTATATAGATGTAAATGTAATTGTGTTTGTTCTAAAAATGTTAAGATTATTAGTTTAAAAAAAATTATTATTCTCAAACTATACACAAAAATAGTAACTTTACATGGTTAAAGTCTAGCACAAAATGTGAAATGACCATAAAGCTGGCCGCACACTAGAGCGATTATCGGCCCAAATGCTCGATTATCGTGGATTGGGCCAAATATTGCTCTAGTGTATGGTGCAGATTTTTTTTTACAACGGCGATAAAACCATCCAAAAACGCTAAGGTCCGATTATCGCATCTTTTGGAATTCCTAAATGATAATCGGACCCTAGCTGCGATTTTTGGAGGTACCTAGTGCTCTGCCCTCTCTGACTGCTGGATAGACATTTAACACAGAAAGAGAGAGGGCAGAGCTCTGCAGAGCCAGGCTGCAGCGCTGTGTCCTCTCTCCCCCTACATGTTGCAGCCCTGCACACACTAGAGAGATTCTCGCTCCCAGCGTATTTGCCAATAAACCGGACGATTTTCCCCTGGAGAAAGGTCCAATTTTGGCACCACACACAGCAGAGGCTGGGGACGATAATCTCTGCAGGAGAGCCTGCAGCTAACCAATTGGCTGGCTGCAGTCACTCTCTGATTGGCTGAGTCTCTTGTTAATCTTGACAGGAAACCCATGCAACCAGCTTATTGGTTGGCTGCAAAAAAATTATGAATGGGGAAAAACTACAGCGCTGTATACCCAGACAGAGGGAGAGAGGACACAGCGCTGCAACCTGTCAGCGTGAAAGCTGGGTCTCCTGTCAAGATTGACAGGAGACCCAGCCAATCAGAGAGAGACTGCATCCAGCCAATAGGCTGGCTGCAGGCTCTACAACAGAGATTATCGCCCCCAGCCTCTGCTGTGTATGGTGCCGATATCAGGACTTTTCCCCAGGGGAAAATCTTACCGTTTATAGGCAGCCACACGCTGGGAGCGATAATCGCTCTAGTGTGTTCCCAGCTTTAGAGTATAAAAACGAGCCTTTATTTGTTTATTTTATAAACACACATCCATAGATTATAAACACGCAGCGGGTGTGGGCTGAACTAAGTAAGAGAAGACACATGGCCTCACAGCAAACAATATGGTTCCTTACGAGTGGTTGAGGGCTACCTTAACTATTTATGTGCGCAAAGCACTCCTACCTGTGAACCAGTCCTAAATCTGTTGGCCTGCCCATACTGTACATTAGTAGCCTGTGTGCAGCTCATTTGTATTAAGAGTCTTGCCCCTCTAGCCACGCATGCCGGACTCATTCCGTGCCGATGCCTGCATCAGTCCTAAGTCAGACGTTCGTGTATGTGAATCAGTCGGCCAGGGTTTGTGTGTATATTTAGGTTCTGGGCATGTGCAGTTTCTGATCGTAAAAATACACATGTAGATTCTACACGTACTTAGGTGTAAATACGGTGCATTGATGTTCCTGCTACTGCTATCTATATGAGGGGGTGTGGTTCCCCACTGAGAATGGCCCTTTTTGAAAGGGACATTTTGCAACACCCCATTTGCGAGGACGGAGCTGAAGTGAATATTACTGTCCTGCCGGAGACAGGTTAGCACCAATTCATATTTCCCTAACCCAAACCCTTATGCTAATCCTCACCCTAACTTTATCTTTCCATTACCCTAACCCTCCCTTCCTCACAGTCTAAACATAAGTCTTCCCTTCTCCGCTCCATTCCTTCCCCACAGCCTAACCCTAAGTCTCCCCTTCTCCTATCCATCCCTTCCAAGCAGCCTAACCCTAACCTCGGTCCGGGTGGCCGTATTTCAAACACGGTACAGCCGCCAGCAAAATGGCCATTATATCATGTTCAAAATGCTTGCTAATGAGAAAATTGCCATTGGGAACGGGTACCTATATCTTCCTATTCCCAACAGTAAAACAGCTGCAGCTGCAGCGGCTACGGTTAGGGTTAGGGCTCAGGCTGCGGCAGGGCTGGGGTTAGGGTTAGGACTTAAGAAAGGAGGGTTAAGATAATGGCTTAAAGGAAAGGTTAGAGTTAGGCTGCGGGACATGGAGGGTAAGGGTAAGGGAAGGGTTATGGTTAGGGTTACAGGAAACCTTTCTTTTTCGAAATGGAAATCTTCGTAAAAATGTAAACTGACGGCAATCGCCATTTAACAGCAAAAGAGACAACTGCACCAGCAAATCACACTCAACCCTAACTATCCCTGTCCTGCAGACTAACCTTAACCCTCCCCTCTCGTCAGCCCTTCATAACTACAAAAGGTGTTTAACAGTATATGTGATACAGTTTTAATCAAACAGTTTAATTCAGAATTTGGAACTCTTTTGTGACTCACATGCAGACATCTGGGGCCATATTTACTAAGCTGCTGGAATGGAAATGTGAAGATGTTACCCATAGCAACCAATCAGATTATAGCTGACATTTTCTAACAAGTAATAGGAAAGGGAGAGCTAGGGCCAGATTTACTTAGCTGCAGGTTTGGAAAAGTTGAGATTTTGCCCATTGCAACCAACCAGATTTTAGCTGACATTCGTTAGTATGTAAAAGAAAGTGAGAGCTACAATCTGATTGGTTGCTATAGGTAATATCTCCACTTTTCCAAACCTGCAGCTGCTTACTAAATCTGGCCCCTAGAATCTGATTGGTTGCTATGGGCAACATCTCCATTTTACCAAACCCGCAGCTTAGTAAATCTGGCCCCTACAGACAACAGATAAAGTAAATGCGTTTGTCTTGCAGAATGACTGAAGAAAACGTCATAGAGCTTCTTAGTTCTGTCGTCTGAACAAAACAAGCCAAAAACAAATCATAGAGCCAGTTGGCTACAGTTGTGTGTTTGCTAACTGGAGAACACAGATAACCTAAGGACAAAGTCCTCAGCATGGAGTCAGCAGCACAAGCTGAGGTGTTACATTGTCATTCACTCCCAATAAACAGAAGGCTCCTCGCAGTTCCTGAGGGCTGTATAGATGAATGAAAGTCACCAGGGACTGAAATAGAATTCTGACATCTCACAGCCAATATTCTCAATCAGCCCTGCAGCTGCAGGTATCATATCACAGATCACTCCACACATCATTCAAACTACAGAACACTGAATACCACACAGGAAAAGTCTTTATAATGATAGATTTTACATCTACTCTTGGAGGTTATCTGATGATTATGCTGCAGATCAAGGACCCTGCATGCTTTTTGTATGTGCGGGGGTCTGTAATTACACAGAGGAGGGGAGTAAACGCTCCTGTCACTCTCTAACGTGCAGAGTTATGTTCATTTCCATGTCCATAACAACCTTAAGTTGATCACATGGGTCTGCATCTGTGAGGATCTGCATAATGCCGCCCCTTTGCCTTATTAGCATGGCAAACCCCGCCTTTGTTGCAGGGTTTTGCTATATAAGGAAGGACAACTCCGCCGTTGGACGGATCTATACTGCATAACATCTGGAGAGGGCATGCGCAGATGTTACACCTAAGGGGAATTACTCAAGCAACTTGCGCAGGTCCCTTTGAAGACTTATCTGTGAATCCGGCCACGACATCTTACCGGTGTGTACTGTCCCATGATTCTGCACAATCGTCTGACACAGCAGTGTGGACGTTGACTCGACCTGTCAGCAATGATCTTCCTGCGGGGAGTCGTTTCAGTGTGTACAGTACACATCAAAGACCGTATTCAGAGATCCGTGTCCAGAGCGGGACGCAAATATACGCACGCACGGTGCAGGCCAAACCCCCTCACACCCATGACACTACCCTCTCTCGGCCATGCTCTCAGAGACTCGCCTCCATAGACCACCTGTAACTTTCCGTGTGCAGTCCCGTGCGTATATGTCCTCCGTCCGTGCGTATCTTGATAATCGCGCCCACTTTACTTCATTTAAATGCCTCCCCCCGCCCATTTTTATTTAACTTCTCCCGTGTATTTTTACGTCGCAGATCCAGACATATGTATCCACGTGCGATTTACAGGTCCGTCCGTGAGTCACTTCCGTGCGTATAGTCTACGTGAACTACGTTAATAAAGTTACTACGCATGCGCAGATTAAAGATACCTAAAAACTACCCGATAAAACGGATCTCTGAATACGGCCCCAGGTCTATAAGCCTGAGTCTGTAAGAATGGCTCTACAAAAGACACCACTGTCTTCTCAGTAGACTGACTTGGGCCCAACAGCAAGTGGGTCAGTTGCAATTCTTCACTGACTGAATGTTGAGCACTGTCTAAGCTATCAGCCACTGTATTCTCTGTGGGTGCAGTGTGGGCTGTTTCCATTGGCTCCCCCTCTCCTCCAGCCCCTCCCTAAGTAGCCACACACCCCTGGAACCACAGATGTTATGCCAGATCCACACCGTTGTGACACATGTGAGAGGTAAGTGAACTCCGCTGTCACTCCCCCTGTCACGTGCGGACTTTTGAAAACTTATGCGCCCATAACTCTAGCTTAAGTTTTCCACATGGTTCTGCGTCTCTTCGAATGGTTTAATACTACATCCCTTTAAATGTGTGTGTAGGGGAGGAACTACAGTTTCAGTCAATTCTACTGTATGGTCTATTATAGTTGGCTGACTGTAAATTGTAGAGTGTGTAAGGGCTGCCTATTACCACTGAAGTAGAAGAGAATGCAAAGAATACAAGTGGGGTTACATAATTAAATGGACGTGGTTCTGAATGGGGCCTTAATTGCATTTATTTTACATGAGCCTGTGTTTAACCCAAAGTTGCTAATTATTTACCCACAACTGTGGATCGACCCTACCAGGGGTGGAATTTGATCGGCTCAGACCTCATCGCAAGGAGGCGGGGCCAGACCTCATCACAAGGAGGTGGGGCCAGACCTCAAACAAGGAGGCGGGGCCAAGCCTGGAAAGGGGTGCGGTGACCACCATTTGCAGAAAAGCTGTCTGGCAACTTAAAACATTGCTCAGTGTATTAGTGCTGAGTGCTGTTTATAAATACATTGCTGGAAGCCATTAGATGCTGGCAATGTATTTATAAACATTGCTCAGCGCTTATAATGGGAATGCTGAGTGCTGTCTTAAGATGCCAACCTCTGACAGGTTGCTCAGAATTCAGCAGTCACAGGCCCCCCCCCTGTACTCCAGCCCCCTGCAGCAGCTGCACCTAACCATGGTAGTTACCCCACTGAGCCCCACTATGCCCTGGACAAATATTATACATCAGGCACTGCTTCCTTCTCTAAAATTTTATGTAAGAAAAAACACCAGATTATAAAAAATAAATACCTTAAAATCTTATGAAGCAAACTGATAGCTTAAACCAGTGTAGATAGAGAGCCAAGGCTTCTTCACCCCAAGAAACATGATGATGGATAATGTTATTAAATGAAGCCGTGTTATCTCATCCTCTATGTTCCTCAACAAATCCCACTTAATGTGCCCGGACTAAACTAAGGATTAAAGGTTGTAAACGACAGGCTAATAATTTGGCTTAAGGTCATCATTAAGGGAGGAGATGAGGCGATAATTTGAACGGAGATATGCATCTGTAGATATAGAACTGCACAACATAAGCCGACAGGGTACAAATGGGCATCCTGGACCTATGTTTAAAATGTGTTTTACATGAAAGGACAAGTGCTAGATCCCTACTTAAGGTTTGTAACATAGACAACAAGTAAAATCATCATAATGGATTTTTCTTATTGAGAAACTAAATATTACTGCATGCAATGCCGGGTAACTAAAGAGTATGGACCGCATTCACACTTAAGCATGAAATAAGTACGCACGGATTCGCAAATATACGCGCCTAAGTGGCAAGGCAACACCCATGACGCTCCTCTAGTACGCACGGATTTTAGGAGACTTCAGCCACCAGAGGGCAACCGTAACTCTCTGTGCGTATATTTGTGCTTAAGTTGCTTAGGTACGTGCATAAATTCTTAGCTGAAGTCCGCGCTTAATGGATTTCCGTGCTGAAATCCTACGTAGCTTGCGTAAAAAAGAAGTTACTACGCATGCTCAGTTTAACCGATCTTAAAAATACGCACAGGAAAAGCAGAACTTTCTTAAGTGTGAACACGGTCCCATATGTGGCCGGATGCAGACCTAAGCGCTTGTTACGTTTCATCGCGTATTTACGCTTGCGTATTTTCTATGCACCCCGCTAGATACTCCCCTCGATCGTACGTACTTTGGCCGATTTACGCTTGCCAAACCCTACCTTAACTTTTCAAAGCGTAACTACAGACGTACGTAAAGGCTGCCCATATGTAAGTGCCTAAGCACGCCCATACTGTACGATTTAAATGCGTCGCCCCGCCTCCGAAGCATAATTACAGGTGTCGTATAGGTGTCACACCCCCTCGTTCGTAGTTACGCTGTTGATACATGGCTGGTACATTCAGAGTCATGTGATGTAACATCTGGCGTGCGCATGCGCATTATATAATAATGGGTGATTTTACATCAGCGGCCAGCGTAAAAATCGCTCGCGTACATGTTTTAGGATCTGGCCCATGATCACACATATCTGTTTGTTTATGGAAATGTCGGAGAGATGACCTTTGTCCAACATTACGGCAGCAGCAATTGTGTCAGAAATCTGTCAAAATGATTACATTCTTTTGAAATATATCGGGAAGAACAACAACTTGAAATCTCTGGGATTAAGTAATATAAAGGAGTCACTATTTCAGTGCCTTAAACTAAGCTTTGGTCCACTTGTTGACAAAACACTTTATTATATTATCCTGTCACATTTTATTAGTACTATTAGTATTACAGGACCGGAAGCCAACCCTTTCTGTCCAATCTAAACACCTCACCATTCCCCGCTACCGCTTCCTGCTCTGTCCCACCCCGCCAGATCCCACTGCGGCGCCCACGCATGTGCCTCATAAAGGAATACGTTTACGTAAATCAGGAGCTGGTCATTATCATTACTATAGTAGTAGTAGTAGTTTTATTAGAGAATACAAATGGTTTACAGAGTGCATACGTTAAAGAAGTTCAAGCATAATAGAACATAGCAATCTGTACATCATAATATACATCAACGCTACACTCCTATGCAGATCAACTACATAAAAAGCAAACATAACTGAATAAAGAAACAAGCTGGGCCTGTGGAAAGGCTTTTATACACAGAAGACCAGTTTGGTGACACGGATTAAGAGGAAAGGGGTTGAGATTTGTAATATCGTTTAGGAAAGGAAATGAGGCTAAAGGGCATGTTTGTAAAACATACAATGAAAGGGGGGGAGGGGTCATATAAGGGGGACACAGAGGATCCTAAATCGTAGTTGAAGTGCGGCCCGTGCAAAATGCAGTCGTTTTCCGATCTTTGTGACCATTTTGCATGAAACTGGATCCTGTCCTTTATCCTTATGGCAGTTGTGCGTAACACATTATTACAGCTCTTTGGATCGTTTTCACACATAAGAATGATTTAGGTTTCTAATTATATGCAAAAAGTAGCAAGGCGACTCCCCCGACAGGCCCCCGGTTTTCAGCTTCTTAACCGACTTACGAATGCCGTAGGGCTATCTTATCTTTAGGTTCGTAGCTGTGTGCGTAGTGCTGCTAATTAAGAACATTTTTGCATAACCACGCCCCTCCACCCACTCTTCTTATCTTCCTTCTTAAGTTTTCCCGGCATGCCCTTTCATTCTTAAGTCATTACTAACCTTGAGGAAATAGGTTTGTAATGGTGATTCAGAGCCTTTCTGTCCTACTTAAAGTGCGTGTTACTACGCATGTGCATTATATCCTTTACGCAATTATACGCACACACGTAGCAAGGCGACACCCACCAACACCCACGACACTCCCCTCTGCCGGCCGTGCAATCATAGACTTACACCTCCATAGACCCCTCTGATCTATAAGTGTGTACGTCCGTGCGTATATGTCTTCCGTGCGTGCGATTCTTTATAACCGCGCCCTCAAGCGTCCATTTAAATGCCTCCCCCCACCCACTTTCATGTAAAGTTTCAAGTACGTATTTCAACCCCGCCCCTCCGTACGTATGTCCCCAAGTGCGATTCACATGTCCGTGCCTAAAGCACTTAAGTGCGTATATTCTACGTAACTTACGTAAATAAAGTTACTACGCATGCGCAGTTAAAACGTACTTAAAAATACGCACACAACTCCATGTGAAAACGGATCTGTGAATATGGTCCTATCTTTTTATTTTTTACTAAATATTTTTATTAAGGCAGACATAAAAATAGAAAAAAACATGAATTACGTATGAAACAATGTAAATATGTGATTGCAGAATAGATATTAGTACAATATTCTATATATTCATTATATATTTGAATATTTATCCTGTACAAATAAACAGTATACAGTGTTTTGCACGTACGGATGTCTGGATGTCTGCAGGCAAGAGGGAAGTGATCTCCCGTCACTGTCCTCTTAAATGCGGACTTTGGACAAGATTCATCGGCACAAAGGGCCGGATCCAGACCTACGTTTCCTTTACGTTTCAAGGCGTAGCATAATTACTATGCACTCCCCACGGACTTTTGCCGTTTTACACTTGCCAAACCCTACCCTAACGTTTCAAAGAGTAACTCCGTCTGCCGTAATGGCTGCACATACTTCCGCGCCTAAGCACACCCCTACTGTATTATTTAAATGCCCCCCCGCGTCCAAAGCGTAATTATGGGTGTTGTATGTCTGGCACGCCCCTTAGCTGTAGTTATGCTCTTGATACTAGAATGGTACGTAGGTTCTCAGTTACGTGCCGTAACATCTTCCGCGCGCATGCGCAGAATATACAAAATAGCGTTTTTACGTAAATACGCTAGCGGATGTAGCTCTGGATCTGGCCCAAAGATCCATACGGAAGCCTAATACCGTCAAGTCTGCCTAATCTGCCTATCCAGGCATGCAAAAAGCACTTCTTGTGTACAGAATTGCATTCCATAAGCAAAGAGATCCGCTACGGAACATCTGGCGAGCACATGCGCCGTTATAATGCTAACAGGAAAACACTATTAGAATACAATTAGGACTAATTACATAACATACCAGGAGGGGGTGGGGTTACGTAATTAAATGTGCATGGTTCTGAACGGGGATTTCATTGCCTTTATTATGCATGAGCCTGTGTTTAACCACAAATTACAAATGATTTACTTACAGCGGTGAATCAGCCCCACCAGGGGTGGAAGATGACTGACTCAGACCTCATAGCAAGGGGTTGGGACCAAGTCTGGAAAGGGGTACAACGACCACCCTGTGCGTCTGCAGGCAAGTTGTCCGACAGCTTAGAACTGTGCTCTGCGCTCTGTGTATTAGTGCTGAGTGCTATTTAGAAAGCTATAGAAGCTATTAGATGCTGGCAATGTATTATAACGAGGATTACGGAAGTGCCTGATACCGCCCACTCTACCTAATCTGCATGCCTGTACCCGCCCCCCTTGTGGGGTTTAGGCATGCAAAAATCACGGCATGCCCAGAACATCTGGTGAGCACATGTGCTGTTATAACGTTAATAGGAAAACATTCTATTTGATGTTTTTGTATAGGAGCTGCTGCGGCAGGATTCAGGGGCAATACACGTTTGGCAACAAGGGGGAAAAAACTGGACAGGCGAGGAGAGGGATTAGAGGAGGTTCTGTTGTTGCCATTTTATCTGCTCAGGCAAACTAAGGAACAGCTGTAACCTACAGGTCAATACCACAATGTAATGTGGAACAGAATCTGTACCCAATGGCCGCGATCCAAAGCACTTGGAAAAGTGACGCAGAACAGCGCATAAGTGTGTCATTTAAATTGCAAGCATGCACGCCACGTAGGGTATGGGAACACAGCAGCTAAGCTGTAAAAAGATACGTGCCCAAATACGCAGCCAAAAAATGGTGTAGTATACTGTATATTTCTACCAGGAAATTCGGAAATGGCTCTGCATTTCATTGCTCCTTCCCCGCCAAGGACAAGCAATTGAAGAGCCCCAGGACAAATCCACAGCAGCAAGAGATGAATTTCTCCAACCCCAACCCTTGTCCTAATCCTCATTCTAACCCTCCCCTTCCATTACCCTAACCCTCCCTTCCCCACAGTCTGACCCTAAGACTTCCTTCTCAGCAGCCTGACCCTAAGACTCCCTTCTCCGCAGCCTGACCCCAAGACTCCCCTCCCTGCAGCATAACCTTAAGACTCCCTTCTCCGCAGCCTGACCCTAAGACTCCCTTTCCCCACAGGCTAACCCTAAGACTCCCTCCCCACAGCCTGACCCTAAGACTCCCTTCCCCATAGCTTGACCCTAAGACTCCCCTCCCTGCAGCATGACCCTATGACTCCTTTCTCCCCAGTCTGACCGTAAAACTCCCTTTCCTGCAGCCTGACCCTAAGACTTCCTTCCCCACAGCCTAACACTAAGCCTCCTTCCAGAAAGCCTAACCCTAAGACTACCCTTCCCGAGCCAAACCTTAAGCCTCCTTCCCATAGCCTAACCCTAAGACTACCCTCCCTGCAGCCTAACCTTAAAACTCCCTTCCCCACAGCCTAACCCTAAGACTCCCTTCCTCGCAGCCTAACCCTAGGATTACCCTCCTTGCAGCCTAACCCTAGGACTCCATTCCCCGCAGCCTAATCCTAAGGCTACCCTCCCTGCAGCCTGACCCTAAGACACCCTTCCCCACAGTGTAACCCTAAGGCTACCTTGCCTGCAGCCTGCCCCTAAAACTTCCCTCCCCACAGTGTAACCCAAAGACACCCCTCCTCGCACCTGTACACAGTGTGTATTGCACAAATGCACTTGGAAAATTGACACAGATTGCATGAGATCCAGATTTGCGCATAACTGTGTCATTTAAATTGCAAGCATATACACCACATAGGGTACGCAATACAGCAGTTACGCTATAAGCAGATACATGCCTGAATATGCAGCACAAGGGTAGTGTAATATATTGCATTTGAAGCTTTAATTTTTTTAAACTGTATATTTTCATAATTGATAGTAACATTAAACAGCAGCAGTGATTTCTTGTATGTATGAATATATACATATATCATTTTCCTGCAGAAGGTGCAAATGTTTTAATGTAATCAGACCATTGTCATGTCTGTGTTCTCCCCAGGATCAGGTGCCCGTGCTGTGGCACACCTTTACCGTACACTGACCACGTCCCTACACCTCTTCCCTCCCTCAACACACCCCTGGACACAAAGGTTGTGCTATGATCTGAATTATCTGTGACCACGCGCTTCCCCGGTCTCTGCATGCCCAATGTGGAAAAACGTTAAGAAATGTCGCACCTGCTGGCGTATACTCACCTGGATCGGGGCCAATGGGCCTGATCCAGAGCTACGAAAATTCACACGGCGGGCGAATGCGTACGTTCGACCGTGCGAAAAAAACATGCACGCCCCTAACACTCCCATAGTAAAGTACCTGCTTACGGCGGCTATACCCTACACTGGGTACTACCGTCGGCCGTACGAATTTTCGCACATAATACGCAAATCGTACGGCCTTAGCACGCCCATACTGTACAATTTAAATGGCTATCCCCGCCTCCCTGTTGTAAAACGAGCGCCCAGGCGACCGTCGTACTGAACGCACGCCCCTCGAGCAAAAAATTCGCACACCATACGACCGCTATACGCTCATGTCGTCCAGCCGACCGGAAGCTGTCATACTGGGCATGCGCAGTGCGAATTTTCGTACGAAAATACGCAAAAAACGGTCGTACGCTCGCACGAAATCGGCCAATTTCGTAGCTCTGGATCAGGCCCTATGTATTGAGTAACGGACTAAGGAAATCTAACTGGAATAACATGTTTAATTGATCTGGATTGGCCAATGATATCAGAGTTGTAATTAATTAAATAACTGCAGCAACATTGTATCCCCGCTGATAATATCTCATCTGTTAGTCATGTACATATATCTCAGCATTGGCAAAATCCTGTTCCTGGACCGGATCCAGACCTGATAACGTCAGGTCGCTTACGCACGCAATGTGTGTAAGTGGACTGACTTCACTGGAGGGTGCAGGCGCCCTCCAGCTGTTACAAAGCATGCAAAGTCTACAGTGTGGAAGGGGGCTCCCACACTGCTGCGGATCAGCGGTCGTACGGACCGCTGATCCGCACTACTGAGTTAAGGCAGGCTTATGGCAGTGTAAGCTGCCATAAAGCCTGCACGAGAGAAGGGATGACAGGGGGCGTGTACTCCCCTCTCTCTCTCATATGGAAAACGTGTGGGGGTCTGGATCCGGTCCAGTATCTAATTTCTAGTATATAGTAATTTCCAAGGCACCTGGCGTCAGAGCAACAGGTATCCTTCTCCTGCTCACTTGCATTATCGGGTTTGCTCATGTGTTCTGGGTCCCAGGTTCATGGTCGTGTCTTGTTTTCTTTGGTTCCAGTTATCAGTCTACTCCTTGTGCCTCTGGTTCCAGCAATCCTTATATCTCTGCTTTTGGTTTTTGTTTTCGGTTCCTGCACTTCCTGTGTCCTGCTGTTCCAGCCATCCCTCTGCTACCTATCAGCACTTCTCCTTTAAACCTGTTCACCATCCCATTGTCTTTACACTTGACTAGAGAGTAGCGACCTGCCACTCACCTGCAGCCAAGACCATCCCACTCCATCAGGGGCTTTGGTAAGCACCTGGTTTATGGTTAGACGCAACGCCTCTGGTTCAGCTTGGTCCAGTTTTGGACCAGCGCTGAATCCGGTACATGACATTAGTACAACAAATCTCATAGGTATAAAAGAGGCAAAAATTTGATACATTTATCAGGCTTTACAGGAAAAAAAATTTATGCAAAGCTTGTAGTTTACACAAATTATTCTGAATAATGCATAATATTCTGAATGTCATTAATCTCATTTTTCAAACCGCTTCTCATTTAATTATTGTTTTGAAAATGTTTTAATCCTGTCTTTTACCGCCGTGATTAGCAAGTTTTGAATTAACAAAATTTTCCCACAAAACAGAGTAAATATTATTAATAAACCAATTACAGCTAAAATGTTAAAATAAAAACAAAACTGCCAGGCTTTGCACTACTTCCCGCCGAACATCACAATAGATAGGTAAAATTTAATTGCAGTCTCTGAGTTGTGGTGAGCTCAGGAACAAACGTTGGGAGCCCAATTTTTTAAAACTAAACTTAATGATCAGACTCTTGGTATTTTGCAACATGATTGAACAAACTTAATAGATGAAGTCTGAAGTATATAGAAAAGATTTGATTCCAGTTATAACCATGGAAAATATAATATTTCTGCTTGAGAGGTTTCTTTCACAACTAGTGACTGGCCATCGTACAAAACCATTTTTAATAATCCCTCCAGAATGGAGACATTATACAGTACAAGAATTAAGAGTGCGGCTATGCAGGGAAAATGTAGATCCTCATCCAAGCCAGAGAGCGTTTACCCAAGTTAAATACTTTATTGCAGTTCAAATAGGGTTGTGTGGAAGCTTACTCTGCCAATATTGTTTCATTCAGTAAGGACACAGGAGAGAACATATAAACTCCATAAACCTAAGTCTGATCAGTGTATTTGGACAGTCTCTGGTCAAGACCAACCAATAACCAATCAAAGTGTCTTCGACTGGTGGGTTGGGAGAGGTATTTAAATCGTATAGTAAGTGATTGGTAAAGCACTTACATACGATCCTTCATTAAGCAACAGCCCCATTTTACGTGGGGCTGGTGTGTAAAGGTTACATTGAAAGTGGCGGCAGATAAGAGCCACATGGCCCATCCAGTCTTCCCAGTTGTTTATTTAAAACTATAATGACCCTACACCCTATTTACCCCTTAATTTTGTTTAGGATTTAGGATATCTTTATATTTATCCCAAGCATGTTTACACTGTTCTGCTGTGTTACCTCAACCACCTCAGACGGAAGGGTCCAGGGTATGAAAGTGCTGTACATGTGAGGCAAGTGTACTACATTAGCACTTCCGGCACGGTACGCACTTAAACCTGGATCGGCCCATACACTGTAAAATTTAGATGGCTCTATTTTTTAACGCTTTATCCCTATCCAAAAATACAATATAGTGGGGGGTTTTTATTATTGTTTTCAAAATCAAACAAACAGAATGTTTTCTTACTGGGTCATAATGACCATCAATAATTGCTTTGTGGTTCTTGTTTAGGCTCAAGGCCGCCATTCTAAAGCTATAAAAGTCTGCGTTCTACATATCGTTTCTGATAATAACACCATCAGGAATAAAAGAAGTAGGAGAAATATACTATATCCAAAACTTGACAAACTACTGCATCAAATGAGTTTATCAAAGCCATGATAGAGGAAATCTGGAAATATTACGCTACTGTGGACTTAGTAACACTGGACCATATTAGCACTTAAGAGTGAGTTAGGTGTAATGGTGATTACACACATTAAATAATCTATTTAAAGGTCAACCTTGTTTTCTGGGTGACAAGATGGCGGTTACAGGACACAAGTTACAGGGTACTTTTAGCTTTTTCTCACCCATCCCCTGGTTCCTAAATTTCCTGTAGGTACTGTACTGATGATAAGAAGAGACTTAATGATCTAATGGGGTCACGGTGTGATAAGGTAATTGATTCCCATCACCAACAAAATCAGCTGTTGTAGACAGGTAGACCTGGTTTTCACTTCATTCAGCCGATTCTATGCACAGAATGAGTCCCTTATATCAGCCACATATTTCTCTCATGATAAAATGTATTCAGAATGTTATGTTATGACACTTCTCTGATATGCTGTATGTGCCACCTACTGTAATACAATAAACAGATTTCTCATTTTCTTGCCATGGAATGTTTTCCAGCCGGGATTAATATAACGGATTGGTGGAAAATCAGACTTTTCTCTTTCCTTGGACAGAAATCTTTAAATGAACAGACGGCGTTTCTAGAAAGATGTTGTACCATGTGACTGGCGCAGGACAATTATCATTAGCAGCACTGCTAGAACGTTCTTTCTGTGTGGCTGGTGTGGAGTAGTAACAGCTTATTTGCCCCTGGATAAAACATGTTGAGGTTAGGGATGCAAATGTCTTTTTTTTAAACATGAAAATGTTTTGTTTTTGTTGATAGCACAGAAATACCAACAGCTTTATTTATAAATTACAATTTAAAGCTGAGATTGGAAACTTCACCTCTGAACTCTAAAAAAAAAAGTTTAAAGTGCCACAATCCCTTCAGTTCAACATGGTATCAATGAGGTGCAGATTTCAAAATCATCCCCTGTATGAGAAACAAATGTAATCAAATCTGATCTCTGCATTTGTGTAATAGTGTATACAGTAATTGTATTTATTTATATTTATCTTCCTTGATGTGTAATAAATAGAATTATCATTCCAACATACAATATTACAGAGCAATTCCTCTTATTACAATGCATAGTATGGGCGTTCCTCTTAATATAATGTATAGTATGGGTGTTTCCTCCTATTACAATGTATAGTATGGGTGTTCCTCTTACTAAAATGCATAGTATGGGCGTTCCCTCTAATTACAATGTATAGTATGGACGTTTCCTCTTATTACAATGTATAGTATGGGCGTTCCTCTTATTACAATGTATAGTATGGACGTTTCCTCTTATTACAATGTATAGTATGGGCATTTCCTCTTATTACAATATATAGTATGGGTGTTCCTCTTATTACAATGTATAGTATGGACGTTTCCTCTTATTACAATGTATAGTATGGACGTTTCCTCTTATTACAATGTATAGTATGGGCGTTTCCTCTTATTACAATGCATAGTATGGGCGTTCCTCTTATTACAATGTATAGTATGGGCTTTTCCTCTTATTACAATGCATAGTATGGGCGTTCCTCTTATTACAATGCATAGTATGGGCGTTTCCTCTTATTATAATGTATAGTATGGGCGTTCCTCTTATTACAATGCATAGTATGGGCGTTCCCTCTTATTACAATGCATAGTATGGGCGTTCCCTTTTATTACAATGCATAGTATGGGCATTCCTCTTATTACAATGTATAGTATGGGCGTTTCCTCTTATTACAATGCATAGTATGGGCGTTCCCTTTTATTACAATGTATAGTATGGGCGTTCCCTTTAATTACAATGTATATTATGGGTGTTCCCTCTTATTACAATGCATAGTATGAGCGTTCCCTCTTATTACAATGCATATTATGGACATTTCCTCTTATTACAATGTATAGTATGGGCGTTTCCTCTTATTACAATGCATAGTATGGGCGTTCCTCTTATTACAATGCATAGTATGGGCGTTCCTCTTATTACAATGTACATTATGGGCGTTCCCTCTTATTACAATGCATAGTATGGGCGTTTCCTCTTATTACAATGCATAGTATGGGCGTTCCTCTTATTACAATGCATAGTATGGGCATTCCTCTTATTACAATGTATATTATGGGCGTTCCCTCTTATAACAATGCATAGTATGGGCGTTCCCTTTTATTACAATACATAGCATGCATGTTCCTATTAATGCATAGCAATAAAAGACCTCTGATTCTGGGGATATCTGCATGCTTCATTCGGAAAAGTAAAGGTATTCCTAGGAGCTAGAAATCTGTCTGTGCCATGGTGAGTGCTTACATTGTGATAGATAGAACCGTCCAGAATTTGCAAATCCCTCTGGATATTAGGCTCTGGAGGAGTCTGAATCTATATCAGAGACTAACCATAAAACACTGACTCTTATATTCTTCAGGATATGCAAAACTGTCTAAACCTGTCTTAAACCATAGATGACTTCTCTCTAAGTATTTTCCCACAGACTTTCAGAGTCTGGCAAACCCCAGAATAGCACATAGACCACCCAAGGAGAACTTACCCACTTCATGGTAGGTGGGAAGATAATGCTGATGATACTGAGGTGCCAAATCCACCTCCAGAAAGATAAAAAGTTACCGGTGGCTAGAATATATGAGACAATTCATTTTTAATCCTACGCACAACTAACTAATACGTGATACAGTTCTTACGGTCTTATTTTCATAGTGCATTCTGTGACAAGGTTTATATTGAGGAAAGTGACAATACATACTGATCCCAGGCTCCGTGTCACATTCACTTCCTCTTGTCATTGACGTGACTCCTTCAGGACAATCTCAAAGCAGTGGCTGTTCTGTAAAACAGGAATTGCAGGACTTAGTTCACATAGTTTACAACCAGGAAGCAGCTCTGAGAGATTTGTGGAAGAAATTCTTCCAGGCCCCTGGTAGACACAATAATTTACAGTAAGCGGGATAAAGTGACATTTATAATTACATTCTGACAACAGAATGCTGTACATTAGATAACAGCTGCATGGACAAAACTTATTTATAATGTTTTGCATGGTAGCTTCAAAAAACGATTAAAGCCCTTTTTGTAGCCCTTCTTCCTCTCATGCTGTTGTTGCAATGACAATCAGGCAGATGTTTAATGGAGGTATATTGAAAGCCACAACTATTCCCCTACAGTCCTCAGTATCTGGCAGCACTAGAGGACCAGTAGAGGAGTAGAGGAGGTCGCTGATGGTAAAAGTGGTCTCCAAAGTGTATGGAAAGAGTTAGCCCTTCACCCGACACTAACCTTGGGTCAGATCCAGAACCAAAAGGCAACTGCGCCCCTAAGTCTCCACAGCGGAGGGTAAAGTACACTAAGTAAGATCCTATATTCCGCACATGCATTCTCCTCACACATGCACACGATACTACAGTGCCTTGAACCCTACCTTAACTTTTACGCACTACTACAAAATGGAGGATCGCTGGTAAGGGCTTAGGGCTGGATCCTAAACTAAGAACAACAGGGGACTTATGCAACTCAGTTGAGTAAGTCCCCTGTCAGGGAACATCTGCACATGCACACGCCAGATGTTCCCTTAGCGTAAGTACTAAGGTATGTAACGTAAGTGTCCAGATTTCCTACCGACAGCAGGGAGGGCAGAGGGCGTGCATTCCCGCTGCTGCGAGCGTACCTACGTACCCTCGCACGCACGTAAAGTGTGTAGGGGTCTGGATCTTCCCCTTACTATACCTTATAAATACCTCCACCCTCTCACCACAGGCTGTACGCATGGCCAGGGCCACCACCAGTTTTGAAGCCCGGGACATAGACCATGGTGCTCCGTCCCCTACGTGATGTCATCTGTGATTTCACATATAAGTGTTGCGCTGCGGACCTGCAGTTATCCTTCATAGCGGCCAATGCATAGGAATTCGTTCCCTGCCCCTCGGCCCACTGCTGTTCAGCCCGCTAGAGCTCTCCAGCA
>WWET01000781.1:80739-95911 GCA_011038615.1 Limnodynastes dumerilii | reverse complement strand
TATAGATTTGTGTGTATGAGGCACTCACAGACTGCACAAATAGACAGTAAAATCATCTTTAGGAGGAATAAAGACTAAGACTAAAGAATAAGACTTTTCGGAATATTATATATATATGAATAAAGAGAAACTGTCACTCTTCTTTGAGCAAATGAATCCTTGCCCCGGTACTATAACATCAAAAATACAAGTGTCCAAAAGAAAAGCACTCAAGGGGTCTGTAATAAGTTATAATGCAAGCAAAAACAATTTAATCCATTTAATCCATGGTACTAATTTAGCGCCACAAAGAACAGCAGAACCAACGTTTTAATCCGAGTGCAACGGATTCGTCAAGGTAAACAACAGTACAATATATTGTACCGTATTGCCTGTTGTTTACCCTGACGAAAATCCATTGCACACGGATTAAAACGTTGGTTCTGCTGTTCTTTGTGGCGCTAAATTAGTGCCATGGATTAAACGGATTAAATTATTTTTTCTTGCAATTTAACTTATATATATCTATCCTACTACATTTATTTCTTTAATCTCATTTGTTGCAATCCTCCGTCAACCCCTAAACTAGCTTTTTATACCCTCACATAGGGCTGGATCCAGACTTAAGTTAGTGCTTGAAATGAGTTACTCCTGGGCTAAACTATGTTGATTGCAGGGGAGTCATATTTCAATTGTTGCAAACAGTATTAGAGTTGAGAGGTGATGTTTCCTATCCCAAGTCTAAATAACAGTGTGATAGTAAAGCTGGTCAGTATCTGTGTGCTGTAAGCAATTCACAAATATATCCCTACATGCAAAGAATACAATTAACTTGACTCCCCCTGCAATCAACATGGTTTAGCCCAGGAGTAACTAATTTCAAGCACTTACTGAAGTCTGGATCCAGCCCATTAACTTTTAGGGGCTGATTCAGAGTTGGGGAGTTAGGGCAAAACAGGTGTACAGATCGACTAAACCATTTTGCAAAGTAAGTGTCGCTAATTAATTTTTATTATTTTGCATGCTGGGAAAATACTTTACTTTTGCACATGAACATGCACTGCACATACTGCATTGCTTTTTGTTTAATCTACAAATTAGAGTTGAGCTAAGAAACATCACCTTAGAACTCTTATTCTGCTTTCACAATTAAAATGTGCCTCCCCTTGCAGTTAAACATGGTATTGCTCAGCTCTACACTCGCAGCTATAAAACGGTGTAAGTGCATCTCCGAATCAGCATCTTACATCTGAAATGTCATCTTGCCCCCTGCACTTTTTTACATCTCACCTCCAAATGCCCACTCTCAGATTTCTTCTGTACTACACCCTGCTAATGAGACTATCAACCCCTTCTGACCAGACTGCGGATTCTGTTTTAGCACTCAACCAAAAAAAGCAATAATTATGATACAATGTGTAAGAAGAGTTTTTAGTTACAAACACTAATTTTATGATGCAATCTACTCCATTGTTTACTACATTAAAGTGAAAAATGTAGTCCTTTTCACTTTAATTATCTCTCTCCATCTGCCTTCTACAACCTCAGTATATGCTGACTGATTAATCTTCCACCCATAGTAATGCTGTCATATCTGACTGTGTTCAAGTCATAATTTCTAGCTGTACCTGTCCCTATATTTATATTCACAAGTCTGCATATCTATAAGTTGGCTGATGGGTTCTGCAGAATCTGTGGCACCTTAAGTAAATGATGATATACTGGTAGTGCCAAGACTCCAACAGTCTTTTTGGCACCGTTTCTGTTCTACCTTTGAAAGAAGTGGTAACTATTTGGAACCAGTCTACAACAGCCCATTATAGGTATATCTTCAGGCTTAAACCCTGCAGTATGGCTTTGTGCTGCATCTTACCATGATATATTATCATACATGTCATAAATACATTTGGTTAGAACACCTGACTTTTATCCTTAACACTAAATTTCCACTATTAGTTCTACTTTAAAGCAAAGCAAATCTGGAACACATTGGGTGTGGTTCGCCGGTATGATTGGCGATTTGCGACACATTATATTCTGGCAATGCTGCCTTCAAAGCAGTGATTTTTTTACAGCTTCAATGAAGGTGTGGACACCGCAAGGAATGAGGATTCCATTGCTACAACAGCTACAGGTGGGATATTCCCTAAGCCTTATCCTAACCCCCCCTTCTGTCAGCCTAACCTTAACCCTCCTTGCCCTACAGCCTAACTCTAACCCTCCCTAACCATCTTTGCCCAGAAGCCTGACCTCAACCCACCCCAATCCAGAGCCTAGCCATACTCGCCTGCAGCCTAACCTTATCCCTCCCCTCTCCGGAATATAATACTAACCCTTCCTGTGTCCCTAAACAGGGGAAATATCTTGTCAAAATATGTATCTAGTATCTATGTAATAGGAAAGTGAGAGCTAGAATCTGATTGGTTGCTATGGGTAACATCTCCACTTTTCCAAACCCGCAGCTTAGTAAATCTGGACCCATGTGTTTATAGCTCCATCATATTAAGTTTTTTTTTTACAATTTTTAAACAATCATTCACATTAGCTGCAGTTGACAGTCTAAAGTCTAAACCTTGGTCTTTGGAGTATGGTAGGAAACCCACACATGCATGGGGAGGGCATACAAACTTCATACAGATAAGAGGCTAGATTTATTACACTGCTGAAAAATGAAAGTGGAGATGATGCCCAGAGCAACCAATCAGATTCTAGCTTTTTACTTTCTTATTACACACTAGAGAATGTCAACTAGAATCAGATTTGTTGCTATGGGCAACATCTCCACTTTTCTGCAGTTTACTAAATCTTGCCCAAGATCTTTTCTGGGATTCAGACACATGATCTCTGTGTTGTGAGGAAGGAGTGCTAACCACTTGAATCACTATGCTGCTGTTGTCATTATTTTAGTGTTTTATTGAAGGCATAAAAAATATTTGGGTCTGATCCAGAGTTTGGGAGTAAATGAAAAACAGTTTCAAGTGTACAGCTCCACTAAATCAATTTGCAAAGTAAGGGGTGCCAATTCATTTTAATTCTATTACATGCAGGATATATACATATACATAGAACACTAATACTGCATAGCTTTATGTTTAATCTATAAAATAGAGTTGAGGTAGGAAACTTTACCTGTCAACTTTAATTCTGCCTTCACAAATTAAACGTGCCTCCCCTTGCAGTTCAACATGGTTGCTCAGGTCTACACTTGCACCTGTAAGTGCAGCCCTGGATCAACCCCTTTGAGTTTAATTTTTAGTTGATTTAGGAAATGTCACCTCTTAATTCCGTTCTGCTGCTGTTACTGTAAAACTCTGGATCATCCCTTTAGCCAAAAGAATTTGAAATCAAATTATAGTTTTAATTGTGAAGTGTGGCAACAGTTATACATAGAAAGAGATAAACATGTTTTAGCTGTACAACATGAACATGAAGTGTACAGAGATCAGCTTTATAGGAATTACCAGCTCTCCACAATTTCTCTTTCATTTTCGATATTATGACTGACGAGCATTTATTACCTCATATACTACCAGAATGATATTAAATTACAAAAAAACTAAATGGATACATTTTTGTCTTCATGATTAATCAGGGTTTCCGACTCTCCCGGAATGTCTGGGAGACTCACGAAATTCAGGCAGTTCTCCCGGTATCCCGGGAGAGCCGGAAAATCTCCCACAAGTGACTTGAGGCCTGTGGTTTCATGAAAACCACGGCCTCAAGTCCTGCCCTCCTGCCTAGCAACACTAGTTTACTAGTGTATCTATGTACAGGGAGGGACTTGATGACACAATTTCTCGATCCCTATTACAGCTAAAAACGGGTAAGTATGAGTCACGGGGCAGCTTAATGGCACGATTTGCATAAATCGCGTCATTAAGCCCCGCCCCCTGCATGCATCTACAGCTTCCCTTCGGGATCTCCCAGTGGGAAGCTGTTAGAAGTCGGCAACCCTGTGATTAATTATCTTACAGACCTTTACCCCACACATAGCTTCAAACATAAAACAGTCAGCAAATTATGTGCAACACAACATACACGTAATACAATCTCCCAGTAAAATCAAACACTTCTTTATAACGTCTATAAAATAATATAATAAAATTGATTCGCTCCCTTTTACCTGGAACGGAATTAAGCAGAAACTATGACAAAGTCGCCACCAGAGACAATATTTTGGCAGACACGAATAAGATTTAAATCATTTTGATTCTGTTTCAGAATATGGACAACAACAAAAACAAAAATAAAGTAGCAGATTTGTAGAAACCATGTTGTAATAGGAGGCTTCATATCAATTTCATTTTGTGGTATGCAGGGTAATACTTTGCATTTGTTCTAGCACACGGATATTAAACACCTTTATTTTTACTATAATACGCCACATTTTGTTAAGATAGCTACCTTTGTTTTCATTAATGTTTTTATATGAAAAAAGGCCGTTATTGAACAGAAACAAAGTTATCTATATTTACAGATCCACAATCGTCAAAGAAAAAACAAGCGTTTCGCAGTGATCTGTTCCAACTAGAAAGAGATTCACAGATACGATTTTGCTACTTTTTCCGTGCGTATTTTTAGGGTCGGAGTAACTGCACAGGCGTAGTAACTATTTTTACGCAAGTTACGTAGGATATGGCACAGAGGTCTATTAGGCACGGATTTATAAATCGTACTTAGTGGCATACGTACGGAGGGGAGTGGTTGTCTTCCGTACGTGCAGAGTTACGTGAAAATGGGTGGGGGGAGGCATTTAAATGGCCTTTTGAGGGCGCAGTTAGTAATGTACACACATAAGCAACTTAGGCAAGTAAATACGGCTGTAGAGTTAAGGTTGCAATATGGAGTTGTAAGTCACCAAAATTCCCTCCGTGTGAGGAGAGTGTCATGAGTGTAGCCTTGCAACGTAGGTGCGTATATTTGCGAAACCGTGCGTACTTATTTCACACGTATCTCCCTCGTTCCAAGTATAAGCACAATTATCAATAACATTCTGTATAAACTATGGGGATTCCACTCCATATTTTTTTACAATCTGTAATATTATATAATAAAAAATCACAGACAAACACACACACACACACACACACACACACACACACACTGAATCACCAGTGGTATGAATCTGAACTAGGATGAACTGATGGTTCAGTGGACAATCGTTAAATAAAAGAGTCCAGCAGATAGCCCAGACTGAGACATCACAGAAAATGAAGATTCTAAAAGAAGACTCAGAACTGCGCATGTGCCGTGCTTGAATGGCGCATTCGGCAAAATTTCAACAGCAACGTTACTGATTTAAATACAGAGAAATACAAGAATAGAGTAACAATGAGGGCAACTAGAACGGGACTGCGATTGAATGGTAAATACTTCGCCAGGCTGCCACAAGCAGCCACCAGCCAGGATTACTGACGTACCCACTGAATGAATATATTTCAGCAAATTAACTTCCTAGAGTTGAGCTAAAAAAAAATGCCACATCACAACTCTGATTCTATTTGCACATTCTGAATCCCCCTATTACACATGGACTTGATCCTGAGGTTGAGAGTGACAGCGATAGCAGGTGGAAATGTACATCTCAGCCAAATCCTTCTGAACTGCAGGGGGAGGCAAATTTAAACTGTTCACACAGCATTAGAGTTGCATTTCCGAGCTGAATTTCAAATTACAGTTTAAAACTCAAACTGTGCATGCCGTAAGCAAAAGCTAAATATTTTCCCTGCATAAAATAAAAAAAAAAAAAAAAAAATCTATTAGGACCCCTTACACCACAACAAGGCTGCATATTTGCCCCTCTCTTTGTTGTTACTCATAACCCGGGATCTCTCCTTTACTGCCACACTTTGATAAATCACCTTGTTACTCACACACCAAAGAACACTTTATGAAAGTCTGGTCCATTTCTGTTCCTGACAAAGCACCAAAAGGAATTTGGAGCCTGGTACAGAAATGTTTTGGGGCCCCATCCAGAGATGGCTAGGTGACATTTTAAAGCACGCAAGGGCCCCTCCAGGCAAACATGTGGCCCTGTCTCTCAACAGCTGGAGAAGATTCATAACTCTGGTGTGAAAAATCCACCAACAAAGCAATGTGAAAGGAAAACTATAACTCTATACCACGCACAGATAGAACTGAGACAAAAAGCACTTTGAGAAATGTACAGTATGTGTAGGTGAATTCCAGTATGTATATGCAATATTTCACCAGAATAAAAAAAAACACACATTTTGTATGTTAATGTATGAATGTGGCATGCAACAAGTATCATAGCCACTGCACTCATATTTGAATAGTTTTCAGGTGTTTAACCATTTCTAGAAATTAGATAAATGAATGAGCCCTGAAGGTAGATGCAAGTTTTCATATGTCTAAATGCTTTGATCAAACAAGAAAGTGTGCCAACCTCAGCAATATACACCGTGTTAACCTGACCTTATATCAATCACTGCCGTACAGAAACATTTAATGCCAGTCCAAGCAGAGCCAAAACATTTTACTAAGTTACAGAGTTCCTTCTAAACTGTACAACATGTTAGCAATTTATAAAATTGTACACATGTTTAGTATTATAATTATTGTTTTTATGAATTACCATAAAAATATAATCATAATCATAATAATACATATTATTCATAATAATAATAATAATAATAATAATAATAATAATATTAATATGATAGTAGTAATAACTACACAATACAAGTATTGGTAATGCTATTGTTAACTATATTGCGATAAACATCTGTATGACATTACTGCCTAATTGCACAACTTCACAACTTTGCAAAACACAAGTTATGGTGACAACAACATTATTCATAATATTAGTACTGTCATTTGTGATCAATAGAAAGCACATCTGAGTAATGCAATTGCAGTTACCCGTTCTGCCTTTAATAGTTTGCTACTTCTTAGCATAGATTGGAAAAACAAGAAGCATGCTTTCATTGCAGTGCAATAACATGGAGAAAAGTATCTGTACTACTCCAGTAAATGACAGGACACATACAGAAGAGCCGCACTGATCCAAGTGTAGCCTCTTCACTCACAAGAATCCGCGTCCTGACAGCAATAAAAAAAAGTTCTTATTTAGAAAGCAGTTGCTCCAGAGTCAGCTACATATAATAACAGGGTATAGTGGGAATGTAAAAGTGCCTGGTGATCAGACTGCAGACTGCAGCTCCCACTTCCACAGCACACCCCCTCCCCTAGCCCCTTACATACTCACTACACACATTATTCCCACTAGTGCATGCTATATTGTCAGCCTACCCTGCACAGATGCCTGGCTGCTGTGGTCTTGGCTGTCCAGTGGCTGCAATATAAATCTCTTCTCTGCCGATCAACACGATCCCTTCCTCCCCCCTGGTGCCAACTGTCAGACAGGACTCCTGCTTGCCGCTGGGGCTCCACTGGCTGGAAGGGGGCAAATAATCTCACTTCTGCAGGCTCCGGGGATCAGGTCGAGGCTACAAGACTCAGCTCCTACTCGTCAGCCAAGGCTGCTGCCTTCTGCTAGTGGGGATCCTGGAGCCTGGTGCGTGTCACTTTGCTTGGAACTTCCATGCTCCCTCTAGAGGAAAGAATGGGGTATTACAAGCTGGGAGCCTATTTACATTTACTACATTAGAAAGATTCCGACTTTAAGAAAGTATCAATCACTTTTGTTTCTACACAAAAATCACATATTCTATTACCTTACACAGATGGGTCTTTTAAGAGAGATCCCAACCTAAATATAGATCTGCATGTAAGTGCAGTCTCTTGTTTAAGCTGACATAATAGTCTAGCCCAATGACACTGATGCAGAATTTAGTGTACATGCAGAAAGATGAAAATCTGAATTTTGCAATGTGAGGAGGGGCAATTAATGAAATCATTTTCATTCAAGGAAAATACTGATCAACTTAGTTTATTTTACACAAACACTTTACAATACAAATACAGCTTTATTTTAATATTAAGTTAGAGTTGAGCTACTTCACCTCTGAACTCCTTTTGCTTTCACCTTCAGTACACCTTCAGTTCAACATAGTTCAGCCAAAATTGGAAGATTTTCTGCTTTTTTTTTGCTGTTACTCTGAATTGTGTTTCAGCCTCAATGAAGTCATGTTCACATGACCAGTATTATTCCCCTCGATATGTATAATGAATATGTAAATTTTGGTTTTGCTGGGTGTTACATTAAACTCATAGGGCCCGGTTCAATTAGGTGAAAATCGTTCGCCGGCGTATTTTTAACGCTATTTTTAGCAAAATTATGACCAATATTTTTTTTCCTATTCACTTATTTTTTAGCGTTAAAAATACGCAGTTTTTTTAACGATATCGTTAATAAAAAATTCGCCCATATGAGAGGTGCGGCTTTTTAACGATGCCCTGTTCTTGTTCCCCGACAGGACATGCTGATGCGTGTAGAACTACAAGCCAGCCAGCCAGGTGCCGCTGCGCAGGTGCCTTGGTAAAAAAGAAAAACTTTTTTTGAACATCGCAAATCACTTCCCGCTAGCAGGAGATGCCCGGCCCTAATGACAGGTTATTGGCCAGTGTCTGAAATATCGTGAGAACCTGTCATTAGCGCCGGGCATTTCTTGCTAGCATGAAGTGATTTGCGACGTTCAAAAAAGTTGTTTTTTTCCCCGTTAAATTTCTTCTTCGCTGCCTGCTCTTTTTGCGCAGCGGTAAAAAAAACTAGCTGGCGAAGGCGTCGTATTTTTTCAGACGCAATATTTTTGAAAATACCGCCGACAATTGAATCTGGTCCATGAAGTTATAACATTGACAGTTAACCTGTTGGTACTAAATGATCGACAGGCTTCATTTATGGACCTTACTGTGACTGCCAAAGTTTGTAACACCTGTCAGATAGAATATTCTAATGTTGACAGTTAAAATGGTCTTTATAGTCGCAACTGAACGTGTTTTACATATACTACTAACCTTTGAATGCTATGGAAAAGCAGTGTTTTCATGTAGATCACTATCAATACTAACGTTGATCGCTGGCCTATGATTGTGAATGCGCCCCACAGATTGTACGATGTACAAAGTGTTGGAGAGGAATTTGTCTGATGATGGCGCTCCTGTAGGAATTCTAGCGGTCTTCCCATATATCTCTCTTTTTCCCCCCTAATAGCTGCTGGAGGTATATGTGGAGACTGCTAATATATATATATAGAGAGAGAGAGAAAAAGAGATGAAAAAAAGACACCCCAGCACTCTTGCATTAACCAGCAGCTAACCATAACATTCTATCTTTAAAACAAAAGTCAGAGAGATTTGTTACATACATCTGCAGATAAATGATAAGCCACCAACCACTTACAAGGCTTCTCTGTTCTGATCCAAACTCAATTACTGTCAGAGTCCCAACTTTGGGTCGTATATCATGTATTTTTAAATTGAAAGCTCACTCACAACAGGTTCCCAAGTCTTAAAAATAGCCACTCTAGAACAGCGCCCCCTGTCAGCTGCTATCCCAGACACGCTTTACAACAAACATACACAAGATGGTGGTTGCTCAAATAAATATATATATATATATATATATATATATGTGTGTGTGTGTGTGTGAATTAAAAAAAATGTAAGTATAAGTAAAAAAAAATTAATAATAAAGAAGAGAGGACAGAGGGCAAAACAAAGAGTGGAGAGCAGGACATGGAAGAGAAGGACAGAGCAGAGGGACAGACAGAGGAGACCAATGCGGAGGAGAGACACAAGAGCAGGAGCAAGCACAAGGTAAGAAAAGGAGTGAGGGAAAGACAAAGGAGCAGCAGGGAAAGAAAGGAGCCAAAGATACCTAGCAGCAGCAGGGAGAGACACAGAAACAGAAGTGGGGACAAGGGGCCTGATCCAGAGCTACGCCCGCAAGTGATCGTACGCCGATCATAAGCGAAAATTCGGCAGAAAAAACGCACTACGCATGTGCAGTATGACAACTTCCAGTCGTCCGAAGGACATGAGCGTACAGTGAGCGTATTTTTCGCTCAAGGGGCGTGCGTTTTGTACGACGATAGTCTGGACGCTCGAGTTACTACACAGAGGCGGGGATAGTCATTTAAATTGTACAGTATGGGTGTGCTAAGCCCAGTACGACCAGCGTATCGGTACGAAAATTCGCACGTACGCTGGAAAATCTTAGGGTAGGGTTCAGCCGCCGTAAGCAGGTACAATCAATGGGAGTGTTATGGGCGTGAAAGTTTATACGCCTGGGCGATCGTACGCTACGCTCGCGGGCGATTGCGGTCGTAGGTCTGGATCAGGCCCAAGGTGAGGAAAGAAACGAAAGGGAAGAGAGATCCAGGAGCAGGAACAGAGAATGAAGAGGCACAGAAGAAGTGGGGACAGAGCAAAGAGAGAAACAGGAGCAGCCAGGAAGGAAAGTAGTGAAGGAGAAACCTTGGCTGCATTGTTCAGATGCTTGAGTTGGGAATTTTTGTATAAAAAGATGGAGTTCAAAAAGGGACATTACCCGGAATTCTGGGCATATTCTTCAAAACAGAATCTGAATCACACCTCCAACAGCGCGCTGAGTGGGTGGGTATCTTGTTAACTGGAACAAAAAACCAACACACCAATCAGGCGCCTGGGATAAACTTTGCTACCTAACGAGACGCTGCTGGTCAAAGGGTTTGTTAGACCCTGATATAAACAGCAAAGAAACAAATACGACCAGCGCTGTTATCCTGAAAAACGAATATATGAAAAATATATAGAAAAGAGATATCTTGTTAACTGGAACAGGATTTTGTGCCACTTTATGAGATTCTATTATTGAGGACTCAAAGAGATTGAGTCCTGTTGGCCCTACAGAGAGCCTCCAAGCCTCCACGCAATATAGCGGAAAGACGACAGATATTCCATATAATGTGACATAAGGATGAGGGCATCAGTCACCGCATTTCAAGGTCACTTAATATACACATATATTTTTTTTTAAAGTCTAGAAAATCACAACTATTGGTCACTAAGGTCAGGGTTCACAGTTACGTAGTTTTCATCTTACGTACGCTGTTTTAAGAATTGAGCTACTGCGCATGCATAGTAACTTATTTACGCTATCTATGTACCATTTCTGTACGCAGATTGCATAAGCGCGGTCTAAAGACAGAGCTTACGCAATCTACGTACAGAAATATGTGTACTTTACAATGACAGTCATTTTACATACAGTGCTGAAAATAGCATCAGAAATGTTGAGCTGAAGAATTCTATAAACATTGATTGGAAATTTCCCTCGGCTGGAGAAACACAGAAGATATCACTGTAATTCCAAAGACAATAGTTACTATTGGTATTATGTTTAGTGCAACTTGTTACTACATTTAATGGTAAAAGCAACATTATAATAACTCTTTACAGCTAGTGTCACGACCCTGACTTCATATTAGGCGTTTGTGACTTATATGTGACTCAAGGGGTTAATTGCAACAACCGCTTGGTGTGTTTTACAGTGATTAATGTCCCTTGTTCACCCCAAATATGACTTATTATAGGTATTCAGCCACCGCCAAGAGTTTTAGCGCACGGTATTCAGTCTGACATCAAACGCCTTTGGTTCCTCCTTTACAGAAGGCTAACACAGTATTCTTTATCAGAATTATCATAAACTCATACAATGGTTTGGGACAGATTAGTAATATGGAACATTCCTCTATTTTCAGAGTTTACCAAGAAATGCACAATTTCTGTATCAGGAGCTATACATTTAAAGACAAAATATGTCCCACTCCAACAGCCCCCACCTTTGGCAAAAGTGACAGATGTGCTCTGGTCAAACTCTTTTACGACCTCCCCCCAATATCCTGATGCCATTTACAACAATGTAAGCAATAACCTGTTCTGCAGGCCTACAATCAAGCCAGAGCAATAAATTAAAGCAGGCCAAATAAGGGGCACTTCATATTATATATATATATTATAAATAAACGATAAGAATAAGAATAATGGTCCAGATTCACAGTTACGTAGCTCTCATCTTACGTACGTTGTTTTAAGAATTGAGCTACTACACACGCCATTTCTGTACGTAGATTGCGTAAGCGCAGTCTTTAGACTGCGCTTTCGCAATCTACGTACAGAAATGGCACATAGATAGCGTAAATAATCTACTACGCATACGTAGTAGCTCAGTTCTTAAAACAATTTACGTAAGATGAAAACTGCGTAATTGTGAATCTGGAACCAATATTCCAATATTATTTTATAGACAAGACATTGACTTTTATCATGACACCTTCCCCTTTAAGATGGTGACAAGAGAACTAGTCATCTACATGACTGTTTATCCTGCCCACCTTACTTATCAGCATAGCCCCTTCTGGATAGACCATCAGCATTGGTGTGATCAGGGGGCAGATCCAGAACAACGCTTTTGAGCGAATTTACGTGTGGCGGACACGTAAAATCGCGTTTTGGTAAGTACTGCGCATGCACACCATAAAAAATACGCTCCATAACGTAGCGTAAATGTGAACGTATGGGCCATTCACGTATTTGTCGCGTAAATCCGTACGTGTGGGCTTGCCAATTTTACGTGAGTCAAAAATACGTCTGAAATACGCTATGTAGGCGGGGGTTTGTATTTAAAGTGTACAGTACAGGCGTGCTTAGCTGCGTCAATACGTGTTGCACATACCTACGTGAGCGGGTGACAGCGGTTACGTGGGCAAAAGTTAAGGCAGGGTTTGGAAAGCGGAACTCGGACAAAATACGTACATTCAAGGGGTGTGCCAAGGGGAGTGTATAGAAGGTACGCACGCGTAAATATGCTACGCTAGTAAACGGATTGCAAGCGGAGTTCTGGATCTACCCCCAGAACCTTTTTTGTGTTGTACTATGAAAGTATACTGTTGGAGGGCCAAATTCCACCTGAGCAGCTTACCATCGGTCCCAGCGACCCGGTGAGGGGATTATAGTCTGTGATATCGCTGTATATCCAAAGAAAACAATTACTAAGATAAGTGCAACTTATTACAAAAGAGCAGCAAGTTTATCTTCAAATAATGGTAAAAGCAACATCATAATAACTCTTTACAGTTAGCATAATAGAATATTCATGTGTGTTTAGTTTTGGAGATGGATACATGTGAATCTGGAATCATTTTCTTTCTTTATTTGTAATGTAATGTAATGATCTAAACAAAACTATTTACATTATGATGTTACTTCTGTATGATTTATACCATCGATAGTTTTTAACACACAGAACAAATAGTTAAACAGAATAGCAATGAATAGAATGATTTTTTTGTTTCTCTCATCTAGCAGGTAAGTAAGATGAACAGCCGTGATATCACAATACCTAGAAGGCTGTCGGGTGTGTGGTGTATTTCTCCCCCAGTAAGACATGGATCTGATTATCTGGTCAATGTTACACTCTAGCACAGGACTAAGAGTAGAGAGTATTGATTTCATAATGTTTCTGCCTGTTCTTTAATAGCTGTAATCAACAGCTAATATTCAACTTGCCACCAAGGCTGATAGCATGTCTGGGAGAAGCTATGCTGAGAGCAGGCACCTGGACAAGTGGTCTAAAGCTCTGATGTGAAAAGATATACATCCTCCCAATGAAAATACACAGCTGATGGTGAAGATAAGTGATGAGGTGAGTGGTAATCGTGCAAAGCAGGTCATTAGGTCAACAGGTAGTGTTCAGGTAATTGACTTTATTGAATTGAATGTGTTGCTAAGGTGCTACTCTATTATTTTAATTCTGATTCTTCCATTAAGTATATAAAAAGTAAGAGAATACATAACATTTTCATACTATTTGCATAATATATATATATTTTTTTTATTGAGGTCTGAAACATATTGTGCCGCCTGTGAATTCCACAGAAGGGCCTATTGTTTTGTGTACTAAGGAACCAAAGGGCCCTAAATAATATCTTCAAGCACATGAATACTGGAAAAGGGAATTTAGATATTTAGGTAGCAAGTCTGAGGCGGCCCCTCAAGAAACTGAATTCTCCGCCTCTGATAACATGGTAAGGGGCGGGCCTTCAGGGTCTTGACAGAACTCTAAAAAAACAAAAACATGCATAAATAAGAGATGTTTTGAAAGAACAAAAATAATTGCTGCCAGGGTGTCTGGTAAGGGGAGACCTAGATGCACCTCGGTCCCCTAATCTTTGTGTTCACCGCAAGTGTTTATTGTGGATTTCCTTTCTGACTTTTCTATTTAGTGGATGACGGCCATTAGATTAGGAAGGGTACAATAACCCCTACTGGGGAGAAGTCCCGCCGTGAGGCAGCAGGCACATTAGGGACAGATACTAATTACTCATTTCTCTTAGATTAGGAAGGTTTTTCATCTTTTCGAATTATACCTTCATATAACAGAATTTATCAAATCATTTGAATGAAATCTTCCTATATAATACAGATCTCTATTATCTCTCAGCTTGTCGCATGATCTAAGCCCATATTACATAGTTTCACTTCACCTTTTAATTGATTATATTGTTTTAATATGATACTAGTAAAGTTAAGTTTTATTTTGATAATTGATGTGTCAATAATATTACAAATCTTTATTATCTATCATATTTTGACTTAGTACTACCAAGATAAACAATGTATGGATGTGCACCCATAATCAGTCCCCCTGTTTTTGTCTTGCCTCCATGGTGCTTTGTGAATGTATATGTTTTGGACTGTCGGTAGCACCCCTCCCCCGCTATACTATATGAAAGAGAATTAGAGGGGTCTATTTTTGGTTGAATTTATTACCTCCAAGTACTAATTAAAGTCATTGAGTTATTATAATATTTAGAACGTAAGGTTTTGTCCATATATAGTCTGTGCGACTACGCTTCTTTCTTATTTGGCTTAAAAACAAAAACTTGCATAAACAAGAGATGTTTTGCAAGAATAAAAATAGTTGCTGCCCAGGTGCTCACATGGGTGGGCCGATGTGGACCACCCTCAAACAATAAATCGTTTTTAAGACCTTTTAAGACCTTTCTTAGCATAAAGGGGCTGATTCAGAGTCTCGCATCCGTGTGATTTTCACACGGATGCGATGCTTTTTGAAAGGTCTGCGCATGCGCTACATGCGGAAGGAAGTCGGATTGCTGGCGGATTTTATGGTATCCGCCCGCATCCGATTCCGACTGCAAAGGGGGTGTGCCAGGATATTTAAATGAGAAAATGTTCGGTTTTCTCATTTAAATATTCCCTG
>WWET01000781.1:67278-78799 GCA_011038615.1 Limnodynastes dumerilii | reverse complement strand
ATAAAATAAAATTACGTACGTTAAACCGCACCGCATGATTCACGCAAACGTACCTCAACCTTACAACCGATTCATGAAGGATCCAACCCTAGCCCCGAATGCGTAGCTAGAAGGGCAAGACACGTAATGCGAATGAGCTCGGACTACTCAAATGTGCTTGTTTTTACGTTTTTATGAACTGCGCATGCGCAGAACATAAAATTACGTACGTTAAACCTAACCGCATGATTCACGCAAACGTACCTCAACCTTACAACCGATTCATGAAGGATCCAACCCTAGCCCCGAATGCGTAGCTAGAAGGGCAAGACACGTAATGCGAATGAGCTCCACGTGGACTACTCATAATTGAGTGCTGAGCACTGTTTTTAGCTGTCAGTTTACCGTCCCTGCCTAATTAACACATGGCTCCGCCCATCCCATCCAGATTTAGGCCCCGCCTCCTTGCCATGGAGCACGAACGAGCCTGTCACGTTCTGCCTCTGTCAGGAAGTGGGTACAAATTCTCCAAAACTATGGCCCTTACCTTTATTAGATCAGTCAATGGCTACAAGTGAACAACGTTCAGTTTATCTAGAACAGCGTTTTGTTTTTTTTAGCAAAATATACAAAGTTTGAACTATTTAAATACTTAACACAACTCAGCCCATCCTCGTCACTCCCATGTGATGACTGATGAAGGATTCTCATTTACTTCAACTGGTCACATGTGATTATCTAAGAAAACATTGCCTACAGCACCTTCAGAACTCAACCCTCCTGTCATCACTGGAATGTGTGAGAGCTATGATCACTAGTGCACTTGTAGCACCACCTTAAGAAAAGAGTTATTAGTGATTTTCTATGTCAAAATATACTGAAGAGTAATAGGATGGATCTAGTATTCCAAGTCATTTAGCAGACAATGATTTTGTTGGTTCTGCACATGCGTAGTAAATTTTTTATGTAATCTATGTATCTTTTCCTTACGTAGATTGCGTATATATGGGGTCTTTAAGATTATGTAAAAATGCATAAAAAAATTTCTACGCATGCGCAGAAGTAAAATCGCTAAACACCGGACGTATATGTTATAAGAAATATGTAAAGATCAACCACCTATAACAGAACTTAGAATTCATGCATAAAGTGCTGTATCATAATGAGAAATTGTAGACTTTGTCCACTTATGTCTTTATAGAGATAATGGAAAACATACACGTGTAGCAACTGATCCTCCGTACACTGAAGCGTGGTTTTAGGTCCAGGAGCAATTAGCAGCACAAGGTCCGCAGAGAACAGTTCCCAATTAGAGAGTGTGTAAGAGGCTATGTGCTGGAGAGCAATGTCAAGCAAATGTCGAGGTATTACCGTGGTTCCGATGGAATGTAGCAGTGGGAGTCTGCAATATATGAAGACCACCTAGGAACTGGATCCTCGTAAAGTGCTCTTGGTATAACTCAGTGGGCATCCGATGGATAATAGCTCACAAGTGGAGTGGCAAACCGACGTGGATACAACCGTCCGACGCCGAAAATTCTCCTCTATACAGCACGTGGAATATGCAGTGATAGGTGGCCATTATAATAGAGCAGTTAGCTGGAGCTATAAATAAATAGCTAAACTTTGCAGGATAGGTAGTAATGAATCGCCTGGCTTACGTGTTTCGTCCCACCCCCCACGAAACGGCGATTATTATATATCCGGATATTATATTATATTTTCTACCTCCTCCACACTCATATACGCAATTGTTGTCACGATACGCTAAAATGTTTAAATTGTATACATAAATTACATAAATTATACTATGAACCTAGCTTATACTGGATTTTGACGGACTCATTCCCTTCTCCTATGGCATCTGGTCCGCAATCCTCCATTATGCAATACAGAAGAGAAGCACAGACCATGACTGACACACACACACACACATACTCCCACAAATACACATTAACTGTTATCACACACCCCATATACCATACACCACACACACCACACACCCTACACCACATACCATACACCATACACACACACCATATACCATACACCACACACACACACATCTATTGTCACACACATACATAACTATTGTCACACACACACACAAACTGTTGTCACGCACACACTTACATAACGAGTGTAGCTCACACACATACATAACTATTGTCACATACACACACACACACACATACGTAAGTGCCTAACCCAGCCCATACTGTACAAATGAAACGCCTCCCTTCACCCAAAATGCATATTACCGGCTTTCGTAGTCATCTCGCACCCTATTGTACGGAGCTACATACAAGTAACGTACAATCACAGTTATGAAGATTAACATCTGCTGCACGCATTATGTTCCAACAGCTAGTCTTACGCATTCCGCAGTGTAAATTGGCTGTAGTTATTAAGTCTGGATCAGTCCATGATGCATAATCCACATTTTCATTATACATAACACTTGTTTCTGGATCCCCGGGGAAGATAATGTAACTCCATTGTGCTTTGCTAATGCTTGACCAGTCATAAAATGCCACTTGTTCACTTCTGGATCACCTGAGCTTTTTGTATTCTTGGTGTGTTTTTTAAATTACAATAAACTTCCCATGCGTGATGTTTGGTGACATGTGATGTAACCTCTTAACTTATCTAAAATAAATTGACACAACAACAGAATCGTGGGAATAAAAGATGTTTATTTAATTAAATCATTTTAATTGATGCAGTCATCTTATAATTAAAAACCTTTTTTCTGATTTAATGTTTCTCTTGATTGCTATTGTTTTTCTTTTTGTACTTAACATAAATAAGCTATTTATTTATTCAACTGAAGAACAACAAGTCTCTTAACGTAAATGTATCCTATCAAATTCCATTCAGCTGCATGTACTTCTAAATTTCCCCTCAAGTGCTGTGGAGATATGTCTACCAATGTGTACCGCTGCGATCTATTGTTCCTAATGGCCCCTGCATACGAGTTGGTCTAACATTCAAACCCAATGTCTCCTACATCTACATTTCCAGCTGCATTTTTCTTGTTTGGTGAGTGTTATATAATATATGTTTGGCTACATTTTGTTGCAGTTTTTGACTATATATTACTACAATCAACTTTTGATGCAAGTGTCATAGAGCACAAGAAAATAATTACACCCACATATTACCCACCCCCTTGCCCACATACTATAATCACTCACTACCCCCTCCCCCCTCACATACTACTTTCTAGTCACCATTTTAACCCTTTTCTCTGCCTAACGATAACTCTTCACATTCCACCAATAAGCTTTTATAGTTCTCTTATCTTCTTTGAGGTCTTTCCTCTCTTCTGCGTCACGCTGATCGGGGAGCTGTGTTGCCATAGCAACACATACACAATGCCTGGACGGAATGGTCCTTGCACTGTGTATGTGCATCAATACAGTGTTCGGGAATAATACTAATTCTACAGTTAAATTAAATTTCAGCAGCACGGAAATTTAATTTAACTCTAGAAATAGTATTATTTCCGGACATTGTATAATCCGGGAATGGGACAACTCTGGACTCCGGATGCTAGTCTCAATTACCGGAGAAATCCCGGAGGGGTGGTAAGCTTACGATTCACAGATAAATGCAAATGCGTAAGCAGGCTGTATGGACTGGAGGGCGCATGCACCGTCCAGATGTTACGTCAGTTTTACTAACGTAAGTACCACTGTACGGAACTTAGTTGGACCACTGATCGGCACATAAGACTTAAGGCTGCTTTATGGCAATGTAAGTCACACATTTTACGCATGAGAAAGGGAAGTGACAGGGGGAGTCTGGTAAACGTGTGGGGTGTGTTTCATGTCTTTCATTATTGACTGCCATCATGTTAGTGTTCAACATTATTTTTACTTGTATTTTGCAAATGTAAATCAAATGACAGTGAAGGGGTATGCAAAGACAGAGCAAAACACATCTAAAACAAGGTTTTCTTTCCATTTCTAGTCATCGTTCAGAAGGAGATCTTTCTTCCACTACGTTTGAACATGTTTTAGTAGAATACACCTATGATAGGTATTGCATTCTATTTAAATCAGGAAAATTGCCTGTCAGACTGTAGTCCAGACAGATGAATGAAAGATAATGAGAGATAGATGGAGTAATGGGGAGACACAGACATATAGATGCGTCTGTACAGAGCTGAACAATCTTCACAATGGATTCTGCTGAAATATGATCAGGACATCCATAAATTCCACGGCACGGCTGAGCGGCTAAGAAAATGTAAGCTGGAATTTTTCTCTAGCAAATAAAATATAAACAAATGTGAAAAGTACAGATAGAGAACTGTAAAAGACTGCTCATAAAGGACAACTAAGCCTAAATGCAGGTAACTTTATATTAATGAACTACTCCAAACACTTACAAATTTTACTTTAACAGGAGCTTGAGAGGAATAGGCGAAACTGCCCAAAGATAGGTGTGCCAAGCTTGTGGCATCATATTCAAAAAGACTTGCGGATGTAATTGCTGCCAAAGGTGCATCAACAAAGTATTGAGCAAAGGCTGTGACTACTTATGTACATGAGATTTCTATGTTTTTATTAATTTTAATAAATTATCAAAAATCTCCCAAAACCTTTTTCACGTTGTCATTATGGGGTATTGTGTGTAGAATTTTGAGGGAAAAAAATGAATTTTTTCCATTTTGGAATAAGGCTGTAACAAAATGTGGAAAAAGTGAAGCGATATGAATACTTTCCGGATGCTCTGTAAACAAAGACAGACCCTATAGCAAGGGTATCAGCCGACGTCTGCAGGGCTCGTTCTGTGCCTTTGCTCCATCCATGTGTAGTGCAGACGTCAGCTACGCAAGACAGCGACTGCTCAGCATACGCACGGACAAATGACTGCTTTGCACTCGCGGGCTGATCCGCAGGTAAATGTCCACCTGATGGCATTGCATATCTCGAAGTCATTTTGCATAGTGCATACTCCGAAAGCAAACGCACACAGCTGATGGCGATCCAGACCCAAACTTAACTGGTGCTGAATCCACTTTTGGTATGGAGGGCTTGTTGTTGGAGGGACGGGGTGGAGGCACATAGCCAATGCACAATATGGCCGTGCTCGTGCAGGTACACACAGTTTACAGCAAAACAGTTGCACCAGGTTATGTCTAAGACTGTGTGGAGTTTGTATGTTCTCCCTGTGTCTGCATGGGTTTCCTCCCACACTCCAAAAACACGCTGGTAGGTTAATTGGATGCTGAATAAATGAACCCTAATGTCTGAGTCTGTGTTAGGATACTTAGAATGTAGCTCCAATGGGGCAGGGACTAGTGTGAATGTGAAGTATTCTCACCTGTTAATATATAAATAATAAATAAGACCAGGGGGCTGACACTCCAAAACCTATATTTGGACCATTGCATTAGCTTTTCATCAGGGTGCCCTATGCTGTGGACAGTGGCCATGCCCACCATTGGATGGCATCCCAGGTGGTCACCCAGCCTGCCTATGGGCTGGATTCAGACTTAAGAAGGAGCTTGAAATTAAGAGAGGAAAGTTACTCCTGGGCTAAACCATGCTGATTGCAGGGGAGTCATATTTCATCTGTTGCAAACAGTATTAGAGGTGAGAGGTGATGTTTCCTATCCCAAGTCTAAATAACAGTGTAATAGTAAAGCTGGTCAGTATCTATGTGCAGTAAGCAATTGAAAGATATATATCCCTGCATGCAAAGATTACAATTAACTTGACTCCCCCTGAAATCAACATGGTTTAGCCCAGGAGTAACTTTCCTCTCTTAGGGCCTGATCCAGACCTACGCCCGCCGTCGCTAGGACAGCGGGTGTAAGTGTAAGATCGGCTGGAAAGCCAATCTGCGCATGCGCCGGGCAGATGTTGCCCGGCATCGCTGCGGCAATGCCCAATCGTGGCTGTGCGAGTGTATGGCCCCTTCCTTAGTTAGGGTAGCCTATAGCCAGCGTAAGGGGGCCATACGCCCGCACAGGGGGAGTGTCGGGGAAAGTGAACGCCGATAGTAAGCACAGCGTATCGGCGTAGGTCTGGATCAGGCCCTTAATTTCCAGCTCCTTCTTAAGTCTGGATCCAGCCCATTGCCTCAAGCTTCCCCTAATAGCGTGCCCAAATATTCGCCTACCAACAGTATCTACTCAAAGCACAACGTAAAAGGTATTTATCATTAAGCTTTTGCACATTTATTGTTTAGTAGTTTCATTTTTTAGCTATAAAATATGAATGACGTTGTATGAATGATGTTTTACTTTGGGACCATTTAACAATGGTGCTTTAACCATAATAGTCAGTGAAATGGTCATAGTTTCCCTATTCTTAGCACTAAAAACAGCATCCTAATTCTTACCATTAAAATGATTTAAGGCCATCTGCAGTTTTTATGTATCCCATCCATCCAGCCCATTAGTTTATACAGTCCAGTTCTACTTTCTATCCCTTATTCTGATCTATGGTTTGAGTATGCATACAGAAAACTGCACTGGAAAATAGAGAGAGATAATACAGTTGGCTACATAATTACATGTAATTGCTGTTTGTTAATTGTTTGAAAGTATCTGTTTTTTTTTATTGTAATTGTTTATTATGTAATGTTGTAAGCTTTTTTTTTTTTTTATAACCAAATTGAATAAAACAGACTTGCAATAAAAATAAATTGTTAAAAATTGTACAGCGTGTTTAACATTTCTAGGCAAAATGCTGAAATATGCAGCAATGCAAACATCACAAAAATATATAAAGACCAATATAAAGAAAAGGAACTTTACAGGTTATCTTGTTGGCAACATTACGGATGACAGTCTTATGAGGTCGTCCTTAGTGTTCCTAACAGTTAAAAACCTGACAGGTTTACCAGCTTAACCCTAACCATAGCCTAACCTAACTATATCCTAACACTAACCCTATCTTAACATTAACTGTAGCCCTACCCTAACCCTAACCATAGCCTAGCCCTAACTGTAGCCTAACCCTAGCCTAACATTAACTGTAGCCCTTCTCTAACCCTAACTATAGCCTATGATTAACTGTAGCTTAACACTAGCTTATCATTAGCCTTACCCTAACCCTAAGTACAATTAAATTGAGCACTCACCTCTTCTCTCGGAAGCGTCTTCCCCCGTCAGACTCACCATTTCTGTGTCCTCACTTAGTGTATAATAGTTGATCATGCGTACCTTTCGAGTGAAGAATTGACAATCTGATGTTGAACTTGCAACCATCGCAAAGGTAAGAATTACATACATGACTGTGCTCTCCGTAGATACGGTGCTGCGGTGGCCAAAGTTCAGTAGGTTCTATGATGGGAGTTATATATCTATTTCTTTTATAGGAGTCATTGTAAATATTTTTAACATGATTTACTCTGTTTGTTAAAGTTAATAGAAAACAAAATGAAAAAACTGATGTAGAATTTGTTTGTTGAACTTACGGAGAAAACTTGATATTCATTTGATTATTTACAAATGTTGATTTTTATAAATGACTATATTATATTATATGATTGTATTATATATTGCATTTATGTTATATTGTATCCTTTGCACCGTTTATTGTATTATTTTTATACTGCCGTAGGTAATTAATATATAATATACAATGTATGTTGAATAAAGATTATTTATTAAAAAGAAAACACAATATAAAAGTATAAGGATGAATTAAGTTTTATGGCCAGATTTACTAAGCTGCGGGTTTGGAAAAGTGGAGATGTTGTCCCTAGCAACCAATCAGATGCTAGCTCTCACTTTCCAATTACATACTGTACTAGAGAATGTCAGCTACAATCTGATTGGTTGCTAGGGGCAACATCTCCACTTTTCCAAACCCGCAGCTTAGTAAATCTGGCCCTTAGAGTATAGAATAATAAGATATACAATTATACTATTAATATCTAATGCCTGTGACTTTATTTTAATTGGCATGTTTACTTTAATATCACACAGCTCCAGACTGACCTTTCAGTGACTAACCTGCGATTCACAGGAGCTACTGTTACATCTTGCCCTTGTAGAACTTCTGTTACGGCCAATTTGTAAATCATAGCAAACATTATATGGCACTTTAACAAATGAAACATTCATGGTATCCAAATAAAATAATGTCATCTGCAGAAAATGCACTATTCACTCCCCAGATCTGTTCTGTGCGTTTTCTTCCAGCAGTTTACAGTTCTCAGTCCGGATTCTAACAAAGCGTTCTATTCATCCATCAAAGGACAGCTGAAGGGAACATTTTGCATCTCCCTGTGTGTTAGTGCCGACAGTGGAGACAGTGCTGATAACCCCTGCGGTGATGGCTTCACCATCTTTCTTATACCTACAGTAATATGTCCCCAGACACTACGGGCTGGATCCAGACTTTAATAAGTGCTTGAAATGAGTTACTCCTGGGCTAAACCATGTTGATTGCAGGGGGAGTCAAGTTAATTGTATTCTTTGCATGCAGGGATGTATCTTTGAATTGTTTACTGCACACAGATACTGACCAGCTTTACTATCACACTGTTATTTAGAGTTAGGATAGGAAACATCACCTCTCAACTCTTATACTGTTTGCAACAGATGAAATATGACTCCCCTGCAATCACCATGGTTTAGCCCAGGAGTAACTCATTTCAAGCACTTCCTTAAGTATATTGATGCATGATAAAGGGATGCAGTTGCCCGTTAGAAAGACCCAAGTTCCACACTAATACAGCTGACAGATGAATTGCGGCAGTATCCGTGTATAAATGATTTACATTTCAATTTTTACTATTGGGAACGAGTATTTATAGTGAATGGCCCTATTTCACCAAAGTGCTTGCTCCCAATAGCGAAATGTTCTGAATGGGGATAGGCTGCGGTGGCCTGTGGGGAGGGCCTCATAGTTGAAGAAGGTTAGGGATAGGGTGCAGGACATAGAAAATTAGGGTCAGGGATAGGCTGCAGGAAATGGAGGGTTAAGGTTAGGGTTAGGTGGCGGAACATTAAGTGTTTAGATTAGGGTGAGGCAGTGGGACATCGAGGGTTAAGGTTAGGCTAATAGCAGGAGAAGATTAGGGTTAGGCTGTGGGACATGGAGGGTTATGGTTAGGGTGAGGCTGTGGGACATCGAGGGTTAAGGTTAGGCTAATAGCAGGGGAAGGTTAGAGTTAGGATGCGGGACATGGAGGGTTAGGGTGAGAGGCTGTGGGACATCAAGGGTTAAGGTTAGGATAATAGGGTTAGGTGAGGATTAAGATGAGGGGATAATGTTATCTGTTACTGTTAAAGAATACAGATCTTGACTTATCGCTGGACCCACGCGTTTTTCTTTGCAGCAGTCAAAAAAGTGACTGCAGTCGCTGCGTCACTTCCAGAATACAAAATCGACACATCGCACCAGTAAACCACACCCATGAGAAAGCACATAAAATATATCGCTAAACAGACAGGATTTCATAGAACCACATTAACATTTAAGTAATGTGGGTGTTTTCTACAGTTTCTATGGGCCTGATCCAGAGCTACGATGTTACACTGAGCGCTGTAGCGCTCACTCAGCGTAACATCGCTGCTCTGGCCCGACACTCCCCCTTGTAGGAGCATATTAAATCTCCCTTACGCTGGCTGAAGGCTACCCTAACTTCAGGCGGCGTAAGGGAGAGTTGATACGCTGGGACGGCGGCGTTAGTACGTTAACGCCGCCCTCCCAGCCTCATTACCCTCCCTCCCCCCGCCCCCCTACACTAACTTCAGCGTGGAGACACTGGAGGACGTCCCCTCCAGCGTCCCTACGGCGCTACTATGGATCTACGATCGGGCGTTTCCATAGTGACGCTGGGCAACATCTGCCCGGCGCATGCGCATTACGCTTACGGCCGCCGTACTAGCAACGGCGGCCGTAGCTCTGGATCAGGCCCTATGTGTGCAAAAAAAAAATGTACATTTCAATGCAATACATGCATGCGCTTCAGGCTTCCAGCACAGATCTAAATCTAACATCAGGGCGCCATGCGTCCGTTGTGTATATAATGGCGTCTTGGGAACAGAAGGTACGTACATGTAATTGGATTGGTCCTCCCTCTCACTTACAGAACTTAGGGCCGTATTCAGAAAACCGTTTTCGCGGTGAGTCCCGTGCGTATTTTTAGGTTCGTTTTAACTGCGCATGCGTAGTAACTTTATTTACGGAGTTCACGTAGACTATACGTGCGGAAGTGCCTCCCAAATGGACTTGTGAATTGCATGTGGGTAAATACGCACGGATCTCCCACGTTAAAATCCGCACGTGGGAATTTAAATAAAAATGGGCGGGGTTAGGCATTTTAATGAAGGAGTGTGGGCGAGGTGTGGGCGCGGTTAGTTAGATACGCACGTACGGGACAACTCGACGCACGGAAATGCCCACGGAAAGATAAGCAAGTCCAGGCACTCGTAAGTCACATAAAACCCGTCCGTGTGAGGGGAGTGTCAGGGGCGTGGCCTTGCTGCGTCCGTGCGAATAATTGCGTACTTTTTTTGGTTCTCTGAATACGGCACTTAGAACTCCACTACTGCAGTGGCTGCAGATTCCTGGATACAGCACGTGGACCTGATCCAGACCGAAACGTAATGCATCCGGCGTTCTTAAGATATTGGAAGTCTGTTGCGGCGAGGACCACATGCATACAAACCAAATGTCATTTATTAAAGTAACCCCACTGGTAGAAGTGCAGGTATGGAAATGGAGAGAGAATGAACACGGGCCTTGGGGCTGCTATTTAAAGATTTTATCCCGTATTCAGAATACCGGACGTATAACATATACGTCCGGTGTTTAGCGATTTTTACTACTGCGCATGCGTAGTCATTTTTTAACGTAATCTACGTATCTTTTTCTTACGTAGATTGTGTAAAAGCGGTAACCTCTCTGGGGCATTTTAGTATGGGGATCTTTCAGTTGCCAATTTCTCACAACAATTTCAGTGAACTCCGTGGATTTTGAAGCAAACTCTGTCAATTTTGGAAATCCAAAACATAACATGTATAAGATAGAAATCTCTGCCATCTTTAACAACACACATTGCCGGAGTTTGAAAATCGCACAGCAAACATGCCCCTTAGTAAATTCAGGAAATAAATGTAAAGAATCTCTGGACTACTATGGCGATGTATGGTGATTTACTCTGTTGATTTAAATCCCCCCTTAGAAAATCTAGGCCCTAGTAATCACTGCCACAAAATACAGACTATATAACTTAGTGACAGCCATATCAAACAGGACACCTTACAATACAGACTGCATCCTTCTGACCACTGTACAATAAGTTCAACATTCTTGTACCCACAATGCAGTTAAATAAGGCCTATTTGGAAAACAGAAAACATTTGTAACCCCAATACAAAAGAATAACAGCCTTGTAAGTGTGTCTCCAGCACCCCAGTATACCCGTCATGTGTCTCCAACCCCCCAGTATCCCAATCATATGGCTTTAACCACCCAGTATCCCCATCATGTGTCTCCAGCCCCCCAGTATCCCCATCATTTGCCTCCAGCCCCCAAGTATCCCAATTATGTCTCCATGTGGCTCC
>WWET01000781.1:31320-48464 GCA_011038615.1 Limnodynastes dumerilii | reverse complement strand
TGTGTCTGGATATTTAGCCCAATAAGGGCCCACTGTTTTCATAATGGAGCCGGAATACGGGGGGGGGGACATACAATGCCATAAGGAGTAGGGGTGACGAGTTAAAGAGTGCATTAATGTAAACAAATCTACCTGTAGGGTCCAAATGTAGATCCACCAGTTTAAAATTTAGATGTTTGCGGACTAAAACCGAAACCCCTCGGGAGTGAGTAGAAAATGTGGAGTGGTATGTCCATCCCACCCATTGACGCTTTAACGCAAGGACTTTACCCCCCACCAAATGAGTCTCCAGCAAACAAATAACGTCAGGAGCTTTTTTCCTAAGATAATTAAGTACTAGAGACCGCTTAATTTGATCGTTAAGACCCCTAACATTCCACACCATAAAGGACAGTCTACCATGTGTGTTACTACCCATGCTGTGTGTTAATTACTCACTGTACCATTGAGGTGAAACCAGGTCAGAAGTCCTCCGACCCTGCATACAGACCACCCAGGGGAGCTCGACACGGCACCGCTGGCTCCGCAAGACACTGCTTTGTTACTACCGAGAGCACAAAAGAGACTGCATGACATCTGAACTTCAAGAAAACAGAAGATGAAATAAACAAACATACAAACCATACCTAACCATACACACCCACCCCATATACCCTCTAAAACTAAGGTATACCTAGTCCCTCAAAACTCCCCCCCCACACTAGCACTTAAAACCCCTTTATCCTACAAAACAGAAGTTTTACTTCTAAACCCCCCCCGGGGCGCTAATTATACAGTTACGAAACTGCGACTTCTGACCTAGGAGAGCCCGCTACCTAAAGCTGAGAGAAATAAGTGCCCCACTGTACACACCCCCACCCCTTCAGCCCTCCACCCCCAATCCCAGTTACAAATCAAAACTTGCAGAATTAGACTGAACTGTCCATTTTACAAAGTCCAAAGGATATTGAATGACAGTCCCGATGCACATTTTCTCGCTGCAAGTTACGGACGTGGTTGCGGTCCCTGACGCGGATTACGCTCCAACCATGCTTCTGCCTCTCTCGGCTTTGAGAAGAAATGGGTCTCTCCATCCGCTACAACTCTCAGCCAAGCCGGAAACAAGATAGAGTAAGGAAGGCTAAGTTCTCGTAGTTTCCTGCGAATTTGTGTGAACTGGGCTCTACTCCTCTGAACTTCCAGCGCATAGACCTCCAGGGCATAGTCAGGGAAGGCAGAAACCGATGAGTTATCTATTCTGATAGGACCTCCTTGTCGCATGAGGCATAGGATAGCATCCCGATCCCTGTAGTACAGGAACTTCGCTATGAACGTACGGGGAGCCGCACCAGGTACCGGAGGCTGTGGCGGGATCCGATGTGCCCGCTCCACGGCAAATTGAGGAGAGAATGCTTCCTTCCCAAATTCTTTCAGTAGTAAATTTTCCAGGAATACCTCCGGTTGCTGACCCTCCATACGCTCCGGGAGCCCCACAAAGCGTAAATTGTTTCTCCTCAGCCTCCCCTCCAGATCTGATACTTTGGATTTATAGGCTCGGAATTGCTCCTGCAACTCTGCAACATCCCGTTTAAGCGGCCCCGTCGTATCCTCAAGAGCGGAGATCCTGTGTTCCACTTCTCCCACTCTTTCTCTGGTGAGCTGTAAATCTTGAAGCAGCATTGAAATATCGCCCTGCACCTCTCCTATCTTGTCCGCCAGCCTCTTTTCAGATGCGTTTATTGCCAAAAGCACCTGCTGCAAAGTTGGGGAATCATTGGGGGGTAGGGCAGAGTCCCCCTCTGCAGTTTCCGGGGCAGGCGGACTTGGTACCGAGGCCGAGTGGGTGCTGCTAGTGGAGTGTCTGCTAAATCTCTCTAATCTGGCTGCAGCCGCCGCGGCTTGGCCGTGCTTTCCCATTGTGCATCTGGAGAGGCAGGCTCAAGTGGGTAGTAGTCAGCAAGTAGTGAAAAAGTTACAAGGCAGAGGGCACCAGCAGGCCAGATAGGCAGAGGTTGTTAGTAAGTATAATGACAAATGCACAGGAGGTGGGTAATGAAGCAAGCAGCTGATGCACCACAGGAACCAACTCCTTAATGTTCCAGTACACACTGACACTCAATGACACAGTTCTGACAGGGTGTAGCGTATCAGAAGGCAGCCAATATTAGTAGGTACAGACCTCAACCAAAGAAGGGTGACACCGAGGGCATAATAAAGCAGGAACTGAGGAAGGTGAGGTCACTGGTGCAGGGCTGTGTAAGGAGGCTCCCAGGTATAACGCTGCAGGCAGGACTGTACATGCCTGTAAAAGCCTGGCCCCCACGTTAAAGTACAGTACTTTATAAAATGGCGGCCCCCACGAGTGCCCAGCAAATGGCGGCGCTTGGCGCCAATATCAGGAGTAGTTAAGGCAGATACAGGGAGTACAAGCATCCAGCAGCCAGGGATCCGTCGGATGAGTCACCGACCCGGCAGAAGGCTGCACAGCGGGTGAGTCACAGCTGATCACCACAGCTCTGCCTCACCTCCGGAGGCCAGAGCAAAGCCACGCACGTGAGGGGGAGTGCTCCGGAATGGCCGTCGTCCAGGCCGCAGCCGCACCGTCCGCCGCACACACAGCAGGAGGCTCAGAGCGTCGGTCCTATGGAAGAGGAGGTACTGGCACTGGGCGAGGAGCACATGGGGCGGCAAAGGGTGGTCACCTGGGCAGAAACGGATCACTGTAGCGGGTGATGGTAACGGAGCTCGTCCAAACGCGAGCTACTCCATGGGATCCCAAGCCACGCCCCCGACAATGCTGCTTTTAACTTTGTGGCAACAGTTACGGGAAAGCCTTTTCTATTCCAACATGACTGTGCGCCAGTGCACAAAGCAAGGACTATAAAGACATGGTTTGATGTGGAAGAACTTGACTGGCCTGCACAGAGCCCTGACCTCAACCCCATCGATGCCTCATGGATGTCCCAGCGCTTTCTCAAGCTTAACATGGACAAAACTAAAATTGTAGTCTTCAATCCTTAACCTATCCTACTATCTCCATAACTATCAGTGACTAAACCATCTTCTCCACCACCCATGCCCACTGTCTGGGTGTTATCCTTGACTCTTTACTTACCTCCCCCCACTACATCCACGCCCTGTCACTGTCCTGCCACTTTCACCTCTGTAACAGCTCACATCAGACCCTTCATAACCACAGATGACACTAAAACGTTTATTCATTCTATCATTATCTTCCCATCTCGACTACTGCAACATTCTCCTCTCTGGCCTCCCTCTGATCCATCTCGCTCCCCTACAATCCATATTAAATGCTGCAGCCAGACTCATCTTCCTCCACCACAGATCTGCCTCAACCTCCCCTCTCTGTCTATCCCTACACTGGCTTCCTGTCCCTTTCAGAATTCTCTTAAAGCTCCTCACCACAACTTACAAGATTCTCTCCTCACCCACCGCACACTACCTTTCCTCCATTATCTCCATCCACACCCTCCCCTTTACCGACCCCACTGCCCTGCAGGTGACCGACGCCTCATCTCCAACCTGATAACTACCTCTCACTTCCGCATCCAAGACTTCTCTTGGGCCCCTCCATTGCTTTGAAACAACCTACCACAACCTATCAGACAATCCAACAACCTCCAACACTTCAAACACTCCCTCCAAACCCATTTCTTCAGGCTAGCCTGCCCTTCCTCCACCTAAGCTTATCTACCCATCTCCATCCCTGTGTCTCCTATTTACTTATCTATCCCTATCTTATGTGTGTATTTATAGTATAGGAGGAGTAGCAGAAATAGGAGTATCTATAATGTGTGCAGGGTGCCCTGTGGCACACACTCTGCACCAAAATCTAGGCGACTCACATGCTTTTTTTTAGAAATTATTTTCAAAATTGCAGATGTTCAATATTTGTGTGCTATAAACATAAGCCAAATACAGTTTAGTTTACTTGCTGGCAAAAATTAAATAATAAATAATAATAATATAAACATAAAATAAAAATAAAAAATAAAAATAATTTTTTTTTCTTGTCACAAAACTGGTTGTTTTTCTTATTGTTTTGTCTCTATGGGTCCTGTGAACCTCCGTTTTGAAAGGGGAGAAAACCCCTCTTTTCTTGCCTGCACCTCACCTTTCCTCTTAGAATGGTAAATACACTTCAATACTACGATATGGGTTAAAAGGGCCCTTTTAAAACCTCCAAAATCGAGAGAGGAAGAAGAATGGTGAAGAAGCAGGTAAAGATGAATGGATAAATAAATAAACAATGTTGCTCCCAACGTGTTTCAAGCAGCATGTGCTCTGTTTCAAGGTATGGTCTGGGAACTGTGCGACTCTCCTTTTATCTGCTCCCAAACGTCATCATTAGTGGTGCTATACTTCGTATGATTGTTCTTATTCAAATCTACCTCCATTCTAATTATATCTTTTATTCCATCTTTCTAAGAACCCTTTTTCCTCAAGAATACCTGGAACTCTTCCTTATATTCAAGTTTTGTGTGCAGAAAACGTAAACAAAGTCCACGTGCCTGTTTTTCCTTCCCTGTTCTTCTTCTGCTATCTTATAACTGGTGTTACGCCCAGAGGGCGGTTGTTTGTCCTTTCCTTTTGAGAACGAAGCCGGTTGTTTGGAGGGGACAGAATCCCTCGGCATCTGAAAGGAACAAAGAATCCTTTACCACACTTACGATACAAGAGGAGAAATATGTGAGTACCCAATTTGTCTTGTTACTATTTACCTGTGGTTGCAGTACTGCACAAGGAGGCCTCTGTTCTGTTCCCTTTTCGGGGGAGACACCGTCCATGGCAGCGGAGACACGGGAGGAGACCTAAGAACTGGAAGGAAAAGAAAGACAGTTTCACTCAAGGCATACAATACAAGAGGAAAAGATTGTAAGTAGTACCTGTATGTTATGACATCATACTTACCTTAGTGCCGCACAAGGAGGAGTTTTCTCTGTTCTGTTTACCTTGAGGAGAGATTGGTCGCGATAGAGGGAAGAAGTGGAGGACTTGGGAAAATCAAGAAAGAAATCCATAATCAACGCATATCAAACAAGATGAGAAAAGTGTGAGTATAACAAGTATTATACTATACACAGACTTACCTGAGGTATCACACAAGGAGTGTTCTATCTTTTCTTTTTCAGGGAATCCCTGGACTTGGAGAAAAAAGAAAATAGAAGAAAAGAAATCACAGAGAAATACAGTTAGGACCACTCAACCATAACCACACAAGGATAATACGACTTCCAACAGATTTCTTTTTTTAATTTAGAGCCAAACTTACCTCAGGAGACAACCCTTAAAGCCTCCAAAATAGCTGCTGTGGAACAACACCCCCTCTCAGCTGCTCCCAGACCTTGGAACATGACTGATTACACAATAATAATGAAAGAATTCCATATATGTATTATTGATAAATTGTACGGGATTATAACTCTCTTCTACAGAATCAATCTTTGTTTGATTTAGACCATGGTTCTTTCAGATCTGACTAAATGTTTATAGAAATACTTATAAATTCACCCCAAAAAATGGTTGTTTTAAAATATCAGCATTGTTTGCTCTCCTTGAAGCTGAACTTAACTTGAAGTTGTCCATGCTCCTGCTCCTGCCAACTCTCTGCTCCATTCTGTCTCTGCTTTACCATTTGTGTCTTTACCATTGATCCTGCTACTACAAGAGACCTGGATGATGCCTTTTCATACAAGCTTCTCCCCGATGGTAACTTTGAAGTGGGAGTTCATATTGCAGATGTGAGCTATTTTGTTCAAGAAGGAAACACTCAATGCAGTTGCCAGTGAACAATCCACCAGTATACACAGAGGATTATCACTATGTTACCCCAGTTACCCTGTGAAGAATTTTGCAGTTTTAATCCGATGTCTGACAGACTTACTTTCTCTGTTATATGGTAAATAACTTTGGAGGAAAAGATCTTAGATGAGTGGTTTGGCCAGAGTATTATCTGCTCCTCCTTGAAGCTAAATTATGATACAAAGCATGAATGAGAATCCACATAAAATGCTCTCTCCAGAGGAGCTACCCCCAAAGTGCCTTCAGCACTGGATCAGTGACATCCAAGAGGCAGCAAGGAACCTCCATCACAGTGGCTCAGTGAGTTGCACTTTTCATAAGTTTGATTCCTGGACAAGACCTTATCTGTGTGGAGTTTGCATGTTCTCCCTGTGTCTGCATGGGTTTCTTCTAGGTGATCTGGTTTCCTCCTAGAGATTAATTGACTTCTGACTAGGGTGACAAATGTTCTCTGTATATATAATGGGTGGTGGGTTTGGGGGAAGTTTGAGAAGGGTTGCTTCTCAGGAAGGGTGGTGGGTGGGTATAAAGGGGACTCTAGATGGGCTAAGTGGTTCTTATCTGCCATCAAATCTATGACTTCTATTACTCTCCTCCACCCTGTCCTATCTCCCTCCCCGCTATCTCCTGCGCCCAGTCCACGCTCGCCTCCGTACTGTCCATGCTCTTTTCTCTGCACTGTCAAATTTAGTCCCTGTGGGTTAACTGTCGGCACTGACATACTGCACCCTTATAGAGTATAATAAATTCTATATATATAAGATAGTGACAGGATTAAACCTCCTTTAGCAGCTAAAATAGATGCAAATGTGCACCATGTTGACTGAAGGAGAGAGGCAAATTTACAGTGTGACAACAGAATAAGAGAATTGCCATTTTGTAGCTCTACACTAAATGACATTTTTAAATTAAAGCTGTTTAGTATCTTATCTGAATCTAAAAATATTCTTAGCACCCCCCCCAGACCCTACTCCCCTCACTGCAGACTAACCCTAAGACTCCAAATAGACTACTGCTCCCTACAGACTCCCCTATAATACTCACCTGTCCGGTGCGGTGCGGTGCTGTGGGTCTGCAGCAGTGTTTTTCGAATGAATGAATGGTATGGACGATCAGCATACTTACTCATTAATTAATAACATTTTCAAATTAGCGCTATTTTTTAAATAGTCTCTATTTCAGAAACAGCATTTTTGAGGCGGCGACTGAATCCCGTTTGGTTGCATATTTGTTCTTTTTGTTTGTTTTTGATCTTGTTAAAGGAAAAAATACATATAGTAAAGTAGCAATTTCTGTTAATACGTATGTATGATTTAATAAAGCGGATGCTACACAGAATGGGCCCTATGTAGACTACCGGATGTATAACATATATGTCCGGTGTTTAGCGTTTTTTCCTACTGCGCATGTGTAGTACATGTTTTACGTTACCTACGTATCTTTTCCTTATGTAGATTGCGTAAATGCGGTCTTTCAGTAGGAAACAATGCTAAACACCGGACGTATATGTTATATATTATATTTTCAGAATGCTATATTTATATATATTTTTTTATCCATGTAACTCAAATATAACACATCTGTGTATATTTTTGCATCGTTAGATACATTTAATTACATTAAAATTAAATAACTAATTAATTCTTAGACAGAATGTGTCAGTAAAGTTTATATTTTCCACTTTATAAGTTTTAAGAAAAATGACTATATATCATTCCCAAAAAATATTTATAAAAAAAACAAAACTTGTAGTAACCCATTGACAGGACTCAGATTTTCCTCAGGAAATATTTCTTATATCTTCTACTTTATAAGTTAACAAAAAAATAATATATAGTGAAAAAATCAGGCCCCGATAATTTATTACATTTAAAAAATATAACATAAATAAAACCATCCCCAGTTGTGGTGACCCATTGATAGAACTTTTATTTTCACCAGGAAAAGAGTTATTTTACAGTAATAAACATTAGACCTTCACAAAACAAATTCAGCAAGATACAATACAACCAGCTGGCCCTAGTGGCAGGATTATCAGACAACATTTGCTTTTTCAGACACTGATTAAATAAAACCATAACATTTCCATAAATGCCTTAATCCTACCCATGATCTGAAAGTTCTGATTACACTTTCTCCTGTCCTATATTAATTCGCTGGTTATAAAATCAGATTTCTTTGGTTATCACCCTGAATTGGCATGTGCTCCATTCTGGGATCATGAAGCAACATTTGTGTTGTTTTAAGCGTTACCCCACATTTAAGTTTATCTTTGTAAGTTTCATTTACATTCTAACCTAATGAAGTAAAGTGAGCTCGGTAATACCAGCAAGACTGAAATATCTTCTGTTGGTCATGCAGACACATCAGTATTGTCACAACTCCTCCCACTGTTTTCAATAATGCTGTAAGTAAGAATGCTAAGAGCCAGAAATACTACAGTACCTGCATGACCAAGAGCAGACTTTTAAAGAGACAGGGGATAAAGGTAACAAAGAGGAGGGGAACTGGAGGGAACAGTTTGGTGTGTGGGCTGGAGAGAGTAATGTGGAGAATGGGCTGGAAAGAACAATGGGGAAAGGACTATAGAAAAAACATTGTGGAGAAGGGGACTAGAGGGAACATTGGGGAGAGTGAGCTAAAGGAAAACAGAGGGGAAAAATGGCTGGAGAAAGGGGACAGCAGGGCAAAACAAAATGGGGAGGCTTGAGGATACAGGGAGAGCGGAGGCTGAAGTAGACAGCAGGAAAGGGAAGAGATTGTGGAGAGGATAATGGGTGGGTGAAGAAAATAAGGAAAGATAAAGTAATGCAGGGAGGATTGGGGAAGGAAGGGTATGGAAGTTTGCCCAGTGTCTGCCATTTTATAAGCATATATATAGGGTACACACTAGGCAAAGCTTTTAAACCAAACAAAGGTGGAATGCAGTTGCCGGAATGAAGGGCTGGTTTTCGAGAATGATGCAGCTGAATAATCTCAGCCGCACCATCCCTGATTACACTTTTAAAAGGAAAATCTACATTCTGGAGAAAGAATCAATGTTGCATGGCCCAGTTTTGAGAAGGTAACCATTCTGGTTAGGGGGAAGGGTAAGGGTTCATAGAGGGGAGGGGTTAGGGTTAGGCTGCGGGGCCACGATGGTTAGGGGTAGGGTTGGGCTGCGGAGAGCGGAGGGTTAAGCATAGGGTTAGGGTTAAGGAATGGGAAGGAGATGGTTAGGCTGTGGGTTAAGCACAGGGTTAGGGGAAGGTTAGGTTTAGGCTGTTGAATGAGGATGGTTAGGGTTAGGGAAGGATTAGGGTTAGGCTGCACAGAGCGGAGGGTTAAAGTTAGCATTAAGGAGATGGTTAGGTTTTATAAAACGTAACTTTGGCTAGTCTGCTATTGGAAAATTGTGTATTCGGGTGAGCTATCTCACTGCTGCTAATCTAAGCAATGATCCACATAGACCCTATTAGACCACCCCAAATCTTAATCTGTCTTTAGGTACAAAATAAAAATCTATGCTCCTTCTATTCTACTCTTCAAAACAGTGAAGGACGTACACAACAGAGTAGTCTGTCATCTGCATATGGGACTTACCTCCAGCTCTGTGCTCCTCTACCCTGCTCCAGAAATTATAGCGAATATATGAAGTAAACAGAACAAATAAAAACAAAATTAAAAATAAAACACATCTTAGTAGCCTGGTAAAATGGTAAACCTCATGGAAGTTATAGCAGACACCTAAGCTTGCATATTGCAAATTTTTTTTCTTTTCTTTTTTTTTTGCACCTATGGACATTTTGCATTAGTTACTGTAAGTGGGGCGGATCTAGACCTACGGGCGCTGTACGGATGCCCGAGGTCGTTACGGCCAACAGCGTAGCGGGGAGTGCACGCCCCACGCTAAAGAGGTAGTAAAATCTGGACACTTACGCTTCCCCCCGCCCTGAGCCCTAATTTAAATGCCTTTCTCCGCCTATATGGCAGAGATACGGCAAACGTAAAAGGGGGAACAGCCCCTTTTACGTAACACCCGGCGTACGTACTGTACGTTACATACACCGAGCACCACTCTAGCGTAAGAAGGTTGTGCGCATGTGCATAACCTTCTTGACAGGGGAATTACACAATCGGCATGCGTAATTCCTCTAGCGGCCGTTCCTGAGGCTCAGCCCCAGTGTCTGTAATGTGAAGGTATAGGTCGAGTAATGTTGTTAGAGAAGAGCCAGGAACCAGTGGGGAGTTACTAAGGATGTCAAGTCTTTGTGGACCATTAGTTACAAGTTCACGCTGCTATTTTTTCCAAACTCCAATGCAAACATCTAGAATAACCCTGTTGACAGGTAATGGGTCCTGATAAATCAACCCTATACTTAGCACAGAAGCCAGGGGTCCTGTGAATGATTGGAAAAACACATAGCATATGGTATATCATTTCTTGTTGAAGTAAACTGTCACAGCTGTCTGTATGGTATGGAATATCTCACAAATTAGTGGTATTTTGTAACCCAGCTATGGTCAGGATGATTTAAAATAGCGGTGTAACATATTCTATATCCACAAGAGTGTTACCATCTGCTGACAACGCTGAGATTATTTACGAGTGTGTTTGATCATCTACAGATGCAGCATCCCCTAATGCTCAGCTCACAATAGCAGAAGCCATTGCACATTGCTATTAAGGGCCAAAAAAAATCACTGCTCTCTATCCACACCTAATGTCCCTGTGATAAATTGTATTTACAATTACTGCAGAGCAGAGGGTTAGAATTGATGGATTTTTTTCCGCAGACCTTGAGTGAAGCAGAACATTCACCATGTCTAAATAGAAACTTTTACATCATTAAATCTGGGGTAACACATTAATAAATCTCCTTGAAGAGCTATTTAGCTGAAAATACTCATTATCTTTTTAAACATAAACCTGTTACTGTTTGGGTCCGGATTCACAGTTACATAGTTTTTGTCTTACGTATGTTGTTTTAAGAATTGAGCTACTACACATGCGTAGTAGCTTATTTATGCTATCTACGCACCATTTCTGTACATAGATTGCGTAAGCGCAGTCTTCAGAAAGCAGCATCCTTTGACTGAGTTCTGTTGCACAGGGCCACCATTAGGGGGCGACAGCCGGAACTATTGTCCTGGGTCCGGAGCTAAACCCACCGCCAGTAGTTACTGCTCAGAGCTGTTCATTAGTGGGCCAAGTTATTCCCTGTGCACCGACCCGCTCTTAAAACAGGTCCATGGAGACTGCCCCTATGTGATATGATGTCACAGATGAGAAGGGGGTCTCACGGCTATGTCCTGTATCCCACAGTTTCTGCCGATGACCCTGCTGATGCACATGTCCAGGTACTGACCATGCGCCGTATGAATGCACAGCTGACTAATACATGCCACACTGGCATTATCAATACTGGATCCGGCCCATGGTCTGGCTTTCTAAAAATTTATATATATAGCTGGAAGGTGGGGCTGTCTCAGAGTGGCTGTTTTGGAGACTTGGGGACCTCTGTCGGAGATGAGCTCTCATATTTAAAAAGATATATGATATATGACCCATAGTTGGGACTCTAATTTTTAGAGTTAGGACCACCAAACAGAGAAGCCTTGTAAGTGGCGGGTGGTTTATCACATATCTATCTTATATATCACATATATTTATAACTAATTCTCTGACTTTTATTTTAAAGATAGAAGATTATGGTTAGTCGCTGGCTAATGGCTAGAGTGCCAGGCCGTGTTTTGTTTTTGTGCACCTGCTGTATAATTACCTTATAGATTGATTTGAGCAACCTCCATTTTGGAAGTATATATATATATATACTCTTTTTTTCCCCCCTTGCATGTCACATTATTCATTTATCAGTGCATATGATTATTTTTACTGCATTTGCCTTATTATATTACATTTTTGAAGGATGTTCATCCACCTTTCGATTTTATCCTTCTTATTGACCTTCCTTAAATGCTGCGATATTTAGACATAGCATCTAATTGATATTTAGAACTTGTTTCTTTTCCACATGGAATGTTATTCTCTGTTTATTAGATAGCATGACCTTTCATAATTTTACATATTGCTGATAGTTTGATACTTCCATTTAGTACTGCAAATTTATTTTCCTGTCTGCTTGTTTACACAGCTCGCGCTGTTTTCTTAGTTTCTATGGCAACCTGACGCGCTGAGAAACCGGAAGCCCGGCTCCGTTAATTCCGGTTTTCGTGTCTCAGCGTCTTGCGCTGCCGGAGGAAGGTTGAGGGAACACACAGGTGGGGTAAGGGGTTTATCAAGTATTTTCTATATATATATGCACCGTTTACCTATGTGTGTATATCCTGATGAAATTTTTTTATTAAACTGAAACGTCAGTAATCCGTTTTTTTGTGGACAATTTTTTCTATTGAAATCTCTGAGTGCCAACACCTTCTGGACTTTTATATATATACACAGAGGCGTAACTATAACATTGTGGACCCCATATCAGAATTTTGAAGGGACTCCCTATCTAAGCTGCCTACAGCAATGGCACTTGCTGACTCCTCTATCTTCTCTCTGTTTCTTAAGCAGCGGTGTGGAATCTTTCTCTGCAGCGCTGCTATAGAGAGTCACAGTGAATGGTGTATCCTGCCACCGTGACCCTCTACTGTAGTGCTGCAGAGACCGACTCCACAACACTGCTTAAGAAGCAGCCAGCACTAGGACCATTAAGCCGCTGGGCCCCATAGCAACTGAACCCATTGCACCCCCTATAGTTACACCCTTGTATGCACACACACATGCAAAATGGAAGTTGCTTAGATGAATTTATAGGTCACGATAATAATAGACGATTATAATAATAATAATAATAATAATAATAATAATTAATAATAACAATAGGTTAATGCAAACAGGTACATGACAATGATATAGAAGCAGCTGCTCATGGGGCTCTTCAAAGTGAAATGTTTTAAATATATATAAAATTCTCCAAGTGTGATATTTATTTAAATATGCATCAAAAGTTCTGACGTTTCAGTCGTGGGAAACTATCCTCATCAGAGAAATACAAGAGCAGGTAACAAGACATCAGTAACTTATATATATATATATATATATATACACAAAAAAAACACACAAGGCTGCACTTCAATACAAATATATGAAATGTGTGCAAGTGTGTGTGTATATATATATAAAGAACTATTGTTTCAGTCTCTGGTGTGCGTCCATCCTTCAACTTTATTTACCCTACTACCTTGGACAGCATCTGGAGCAGCATAATATTCATTGAAGTGCCGTTCATATATACTTTATATATATATATATATATATATATATGGAGAGGTGCAGCAAACCACTGTGTAACTACAAGGAACAAAAGACAGGTCCGACGCTCCATACAAACATTATATAACACTATGTGTCAGCACATATATAAAAAGGAGGTTTAGGTCACAATATAGGCTATATTGGGGTAAGCTCACCTGCCCAGCGTCAAGGTGCCTCGTGTAGGTGAGTCCCTATCCATCTGCTATGTGTGCTCAGGAGGTCTGTATTAAGACTCTTCTGCCATTTGAAAAGCGTGCAGGAGCCATATTGGGGAGTGGTCAGGAGTCTTTGTATATATATACAGACTGTTTGCTCAGTCATGGGTGGTCTAAGAAATAACAAAGGACAGGATGCTGACTTTCTAAAGGGGAGCATTTTTGGACCACAAAGGGCTCATTTTGGTAAGCAGTGCTTGCACATGCGTTGCATTACCAGGATGGATCAGGCCAGAGTTTTGTCCTGGTACCATTTCCATGGTGGAGCAGTACAGGGTAGTAAGTGGATGTGTTCCACTATGTAGAAGGGGGGAAGTATGTAGATAGTACAATAAGGGTGCGCTAAGTCCCCTATCATAGTTTTCAGACTTCTTCGTTTTAAGTGTGGTAACTAAAGAATATTTTGTACAATTTATTTTTTGTTATTTTTGCATAAATGCTCATAAAATTAAAAGCTACAGTACCTAACAATAAAACGAGATTCCTATCTGTCTAAAAAAAACAGGAAATAGTCTAAACTTTGCGCAAAAATAAAATAAAATCCTACTGCGCTTAAAAACCATTGTGGAGGTTATTTCATGACTCTCTATGGCCTTATATTTTCATGTGACCAGGAAACATCTTGAGGGCTTGTAATAAACCAATTGTTAACAATGTCTCTTACATTTCTGATTACATTTAAAGTGCAATATCAAAACATCACAAATAGCAGTTTCCTGGTAGACCCAGGACCCTGAAATAATCCTATCACCGTTGTGCTTAGGAACAGTAATAAAAAAAAAGTAATTGTCACCTTTATTACTGTTCCTAATTACAATTGTGGTAAGATTATTTCTGGAGAGGGTCAAGGGTAAAATAATACCACTTAGAAAATCCTAACTATTTCTGTAGGAACTGAGCTTTTATTTAGCTATTTTGACATAAAAAAAGGAAAAGAATAAATATGCAGGACTTGAGGTTTCTGAGATGATACCGTCAGAGACGTATCTATCCCACGGCCAGGATGGCACCCGCCACCCAAAAGGGGGGCGCTGCCCGGCAATGCCACCAGTGGCTAAGAGATAGTGACGATTAGTGCAGCGCTGGTCTGGAGTCAGACTGCGGCTGGATGCTTTTAAAATGAGGTCTGGCTGGTTGTTAGGATACCTGCGGTCACAGGCTTTTCTGTGACTGTGGTACTTAATTTCCCTTGCAAGTCTTGGCCACCGCGGGACTACAATTCTAGCCGCAGTCCCGCTCGGAGGACACAGGTAAGGAGCCTGGAGGCACATGATGGGAGTACTGGGGGAGGCTGAAGGCACATGATGGGAGTACTGGGGGAGGCTGCAGTCACATGATGGGAGTACTGGGGTAGGTTGCTGGAGGCACATAATGGGAGTACTGGGAGCAAAGGTTGGAAGTACATAATGGGCCTGATCCAGACCTACGCCGATACGCTGTGCTTACTAAAGCACAGCAAATCGGCGTTCACTTTCCCCGACACTCCCCACTTTCCCCGACACTCCCCCTGTGTGGGCGTATGGCCCCTTCCTTACGCCGGCTGAAGGCTGCCGTAGCGACGTCGGGCAACATCTGAGCGGCGCATGCACAGATTGGCTCTTCAGCCAATCTTACGCTTACACCCGCCGTCCTAGCGATGGCGGGCGTAGGTCTGGATCAGGCCCAATGAGAGTACTGGGAGGGGCTGGAGGCACATGATGGGAGTACTGGGGAGGCACATGATGGGAGCATGAGGGGGGGCCAGAGGCATATGATGAGAGTACTGGGGGAGGCTGGAGGCACATGATGGGAGTACTGGGGGCAAAGGTTGGAGGTACATAATGAGAGTACTGGGAGGGGCTGAAGTCACATGATGGGAGTACTGGGGGAGGCTGGAGGCACATGATGGGAGTACTGGGGGGGGCAGTCCCTTACTTTGCCAGGAGCGCTGGACCCATAGATACACCCCTGGATACTTTAACCAATTCTTGGTGTCTTAAGTAGATAAGTAGAGTGCCAAGGTCTGAATAACCAAGGGAATACCCTAATGATTCAGTGGATAATTGGGATCTAGTTTCTTTGTGCTCCAATGGAGCCTTAGCATCTTCCATACCCTGGTGCTTCATAAAAGTTCCACCAGTCTAGAGGCCCAAACTGATGCCTAAATGTGCGTAACCTATAATGGCTTCTTGTGCCACAGACCTAGCTCCAATGCTTACTTAAAGGAAAACTGTCACAGATCCCTGGCCAGGGACACATCCAGGAGTGGTTTTGGTTGCCTGGAAATCCCCTTCCACCAATAGGATTACAAATATTCTTCTCTTAGAATTCTGTGCATTTTCATTTATTTATTATATATTTGGTAACAGGTTTTCATATAGCGCCATCAGATTATGTAGCGCTTTACAGAGAATATTACATATTCACATCAGTCCCTTCCCCATTGGAGCTACATTCTAAGTTCCCAAACACAGACATACACACACACACACACACAGATTAGGGGTAATTTATTCAGCAGCCAATTAACCTACCAGCATGTTTTTAGAGTGTGGGAAGAAACCAGAGCACCCAGAGGGAGCCCATACAGACACTGGAAGAACATACAAACTCCACAAAATAAGGTATAGTCCAGGAATCGAACTCATGACCTTAGCGCTGTGAAAACGTGTAATTCATCCTCCAGCCACTAGTGCCCCCCACAGCCACCTGTTTACCAGTCTGCTCTCTTCTCTTACTTATACCTACCTCCAATCACTGCAAAGGACAGGGACTGACCATATACTGTATTTGCCTGCTCTGTCTCAGTGTGTGCTGAGCTCATCTTACCATCTGCCCACATAGCTGTCAGTGACACTGATAAATGGGTCAGCTGAACTATATACATAATATTCCCTTCCAGATCTCACCAGCAATCATCCTGCATGTATGCTCTTTACTGTCACTGACCTTTCAATCAGTAAAAGAGGGACTTCATTTTGTCTGTATGTAAAGGAGGGTGAATTTAAGGCATGGTTGCCGACTCTCCTTGAATGTCCGGGAGACTCACGAAATTCGGGCTGTTCTCCCGGTATCCTGGGAGAGCCGGCAAATCTCCAGCAAGGGACCTGAGGGTCCTGGTTCCAATTAAACCAATCAAGTCATGCCCCCCTGCCTGGCAATACTAGCTTACTAGTGTTGCTAGAGACAGGGAGGGACTTCATGACGCAAATTGCGTCATCAAGCCCCACCCCCATCCCTACGAAACCCCTGAAAGGGGTAAATAATAGTCAACAGGCAGGGTATAATAACACGATTTGCATAAATCACGCCGTTATGCCCCGCCCCCTGCATGCATCTATCACTTTCCTCTGGGATCTCCCGGAGGGAAGCTTTTAAAAGTCGGCAACCCTGGTTTAAGGCCCTACTGTGTGGCATAATATAACAATGTGGCACAGCGTGTGTTGTGTATATATATTTATTTTTTAGTATTTCTTTATTACTTATGGGAATAATATGGAAACTCTAGTTAAATCCCCATGTATTACCCTGTCAGTGTCCAATCTAAGGAACTGCTGTGGATCGGAGATAATCGGAATTGGATAATCAGAGCATCCACAAAGTGCTGCAATGAAACTCCTTCCAGGGTCTCTCTCTTTTTCTATATAAAGTCATTGGGCCTGATCCTGAGCTACGGCCGCCGTCGCTAGTATGGCGGCCGTAGCCGTACTGCGCATGCGCCGGGCAGATGTTGCCTGGCGTCACTATGGAAACGCCCGATTGTAGATCGGGCGTCCATAGTAGCGCCGTAGGGACGCTGGAGGGGACGTCCCCCAGCGTCCCTACGCTGAAGTTAGTGTAGGGGG
>WWET01000781.1:15611-30897 GCA_011038615.1 Limnodynastes dumerilii | reverse complement strand
ATGTAACGCTGAGCGTTAGCACGCTCAGCGCTACATCGTACCTCTGGATCAGGCCCATTGAGTAAGAGTTTAAAAAGGGAGTAATGATTTGTAGAAGAACGGAGAATGGAGGTAAAAATATCTCTAAGAGCAGCTGGAATAATACACGTTTTATTTCAGTGCCAAGAAATGCATCCTGTTCACTGAGTTCCATCTTCGAAAGATAATCTATCTCTTGTAATATTTGAGATATATATATATATATATATATATATATAGACAACCAGTGTGTCTGCAGAACTGTTGTTAAAACCTTAACACAATCAATAAAACCTTAACACAATAAAAAGCGTTTGAATGATCAACAATGTGTCAAGGAGTCTTATTTAGAGACCTTCATCAAATGAAAAAATACAGATATTGATAACTCACAATAACATTTTATTAATCTTATATAAAAGTCCTCATCCAATGATGGATCAAGTCAAAAGTTATTTGTGACCAGTACTGCATGGTAACTTCTTGTGGTGTCTAGATGTAACATGAATTCAGTGGCCGTGATCCAGATCTGAGCGCAAAAGGTAGCACATCCTGTGTGCCGCACTTGCAAGCTTTAATGGACGGATTGATACGGTCAATCTATAAGCGCAAGTAAACAGGACATCTGGATAGGAAGTAAATAATGGAACATGGCGTACTGGCACAAAGCGGCCAGATCTCTGCTGCTACATCTCCAAATACAAGTGCAAGGATAGAAGTGTTACATCCGGGACTGCTGTATCGTGTTTTGCCTCTAGGGGCAGACCTGGACCTATTCCTATTGTGGACATTTCAATTACTTGCCCCTAGAGCAGTGTTGGCTAACCTATGACACTCCAGGTGTTTTGAAACTACAATTCCCATCATGCTTTGCCAGGTACCTGCTATTCTTTTGCAGTTAAGGCATGCTGTGACTCGTAGTTTCACAACACCTGGAGTGCCACAGGTTAGCCAACACTGCCCTATAGGCTGCTGTTAAACTCTGTCTCTAGGACAAATCATGTAATGTGCTTGTTATCCTACACCTGTGCTCTGGTTTTATCTATTCCATCATTCTATAGCTAGGTGTGTGTTAATATTTCCTGCTCCCTGTTGCTGTGTGTTAGCTTGCTGGTCTCTGCCATGTTCCTCTAATCAGCCTCCACTTGTCTGCATCCCTGCTTGTTCTCCAAAGTTCCTTGTCTGTATTTATGTTATTGATCTTTGTCCTTTTTACCAGTGTCTGTAACCTGGATACCTTGCCTGACAGCTGTTTTCTTATCTCTGTGTACTCAGTCTGTAATCTGTTACCTCATACCTGTATACCCTGCCTGACATCCCTTATTTCTCACCTGTGTATTTACCTGGAATCTGTTACCTTGTACTTGTGTATAGTCCCTCTCTGTTATTTCTGTATAGTGAATCTGTTCTGTTACTCTGCTACCTGCAATAAACCTCTACTTCTTATATTGGTCTCCTGCAATCCTTGCACCAAACCCCAGGTATTCTGAACAAGAAGAATGTGTTTGGAAGGATTACAACCTGTTACCAATAGAACGGAGCTGTAATCAAGTCCAACGACAGGTGGGGACAAGGGGGACAGCTGTGACGGGCCCGAAGTTCAATACACTATTAAAGAGGCATAGGGGCCCCCAAAAATCATGAGGGTACCAGGCCCCAACATTTGTGTTGCCAGGACTGGTTGTAGTTGCAGTGTTTATGCAGTAAAGCAATGGAAAAATTAATTTACATTAAAATATAAAAAATTACACTAGCATCTATTCCAGTTCTATTTAATATATTTTCCTAAACAACAATCAAGCGAACAGGTTGTAAATTCTTTCCAGAAGAAGTGAGGATAACCCCCCTTTACCCCCATGACCTACAGTAGGTAAAGTCCCCTTTGTTACGTCTATGTTCTGACCAGGATCGGCTGCACTTGCCTTGGCACGTCCTTATGTACCTTTACTATGTCCTTGCTCCCTTTCCCTTCCTCAACACAAGCCCCAAATGCCAGAATGGGACATTCCTGCGTCTTCTTCACTTCTGAGTATGCGCAGTAGCAAATCCCGCAGAGAAATGTCGCGCCAGCTGCCGGACACTCAGATCTGTACCGGGACCAGGATTTCTCCGGACAGACATTTTTATTTTCTTCTTAAAATCGCTTTTTCTGCAAATTTACATCACAGAGTTTTATGCACAGCATAGAGGTGCACATTAAAAGTAGCAATTTTTACTTACCATGACAGTTGGGAATAGGTGCACTAAGCGCATTTTCACGTCTTCGCAGGCAATTGAGTCAGACCCTAAGTGTTTCATAATTGTAATTGTTGTAAAGGGCATATTTGGTTGTATGCCTATATCTCCACTAGGGGGCATCTATGATACTAATCCATTATTTTATGATGCAGATTTAATATGTGCTTCCTTTCAGTGCAACATTGTATTTATAAAGTACATATTTCATCCCTATGCTGGCTTTACTTACAACTTTAAATGGGGACCTATTTAATTATCTAAGTTACTTGACATAGTTGACAATAATTAGCACACGTCAGATCTGAAGGTGGAGAGAAAAAAAAAATCTTCTTGACACTCCTCATTTTAGAGCAGGGCTGACCGTCTATTTATTCTCAGAGGGAAGAATGAGATGCTGATATGGGGGCGGGGTTTATTGAAGTGAGTTATGCAAATCATGTCATGAGGCCCCGCCCCCTGTTCATCAATGCTATTATTCTTATTGTTATTAGGGATGGAATGGGGCGTGATGATGTAAATGATGTTATCAAGTCCTGCCCAATCTTAGGCTGATCGTCCACTGGAAGCGTATTTGAGCGACTAACAATTGGAGCGACTATAGTCCCAGATATTCTTGGAGAGTCGGCAACCCTGTTTTAGAGTTAGACAATGTAGTTTCAGCGTGTGTGTCTGGATCGGGATGCGGTTGCCGGTCCCAAACATGATACATCCACCAGCTGAAATAAAACTGAAAATATAAAATTGCTATTGGGAACGGGAACTTATTTCCGTGTTCTCAAGAGCTACATGCTGTGGAGGTTGTGGAGGGCTAAGGTTAGGGCTTAAAGGGAAGGTTAGGCTGTGGGTCATGGAAGAATAAGGTTAGGCTGCGGCGCATGGACGGTTAGGGTAAGGTTAGGGTTAAGCTGCGGGAAATGGAGGGTTAGGGTTAGGAAAGGGTGAAAGGTGGGGTTAGGTTGAAACAGTTACCTTTCATCAGATGACTCTTTGCAACTCCAGAGTCACAATACCACCCTTTATACAATGTAGACTGCCTACATTTACCTGTTGTACAACATCTAATAGTGTTTTATTAGGGAGTCCAAGCTTGATTTGCATTGTGGGGCAGCTATGAAAATCACCATATTGTTTGCTGAGCTACATATTATAGGGCACAGTGACACCATTTCCTAGGTCATTTCTCCAAAATGTCCTGATTCCTTCTCTGCCTCAAGGCAATCAACATTTTTGTGTAAAAAAGGCTCTGCTTTTGGTCCACAATAAAAAATATGAGGATAGAGGAAAATGCAGAAATGTGGTAGAGACAGAGATATCTTAAGCTGGTCACACACTGTATAATATTTGAGCCGATCAATCAGTTATTGACCCAATTATCATATAGTATATGGCATCAACCAATTTGTAATGGACTTACAGCACAATAGCCTGATAATCAGCCTGATAATGGTCCATAACTACACACGACAGAGGGGAATGTCAGTTGAGTTCACTCCCCTCTTCCGTGCAGAGTTCCAGACTCTGGGCTGGATCCATACTTAAGTAAGTGCTTGAAATGAGTTACTCCTGGGCTAAACCATGTTGATTGCAGGGAAGTCATATTTCATCTGTTGCAAACAGTATTAGAGTTGAGAGGTGATGTTTCCTATCCCAAGTCTAAATAACAGTGTGATAGTAAAGCTGGTCAGTATCTAAGTGCAGCAAGCAATTCAAAGATATATCCCTGCATGCAAAGAATGCAAATAACTTGACTCCCCCTGCAATCAACATGGTTTAGCCCAGGAGTAACTAATTTTAAGCACTTACTTAAGTCTGGATCTAGCCCTCTGTTCGTAAGTAAAACCCACGGAGGTCTGGTTATGGCTCTTAGCCCTTTTTTTATTTTGGAAACATTTTCCAGAATAAAAAAATAAAAAATAAATCAAAAAATAAACACAAGTAGGTAGAACCTAGTAACTGCATTGATACATTTATTAGTAAATTATTCCAATTAAAAATGTGTCCAATCACAGCAACAGAACAATGAAGTATGTTACTGTTCATCTCTAAGGTCCTGGGTTGGTTCTCTGAATTGGAGACTTCAATTACTATAATTCCACAGAGCGTAGGCTGAGAGATAGAGAAAGCATTATCCTCTTATGTTTTGCTGTGTAGCTGACATAATATGAAACAATGCAATGTAAGTATGTGTGTTCTAAGCTACTGGATGTAATAATGTAATGAGGTTATTTTGTTATTCATCACAATAATTATTTTGGTCATTTCATCCAGATGAGTTCACATCACATAAATCTGTCTGAATCCAGCGCTGAATCTACATCATTTTCATTCACAGTTCGGAGAGGTGTCAGGTTGTTATGAAGTTATCATTTGTTTGTGGCACGGTGATGGATGGATACACGCAGTGGTGCTGATGTAGTTTAGTATATACTTTGATGGCTCATTGGCTTGTGTCCAGTCACTGCAGCGTATCACAGTAAAACCACTACACCATAGAAAACAAATAAATATTGATGACTAAATATCCAAAAAATGTAGACAAAGACTATTTGAGTATTTTTTTAGGGCCAGATTTACTAAGCTGCGGGTTTGGGTAAGTGGAGATGTTGCCCATAGCAACCAATCAGATTCTAGCTGACATTCTCTGGTATGTAATAGTTAAATGAGTTCTAGAATCTGATTGGTTGCTATAGGCAATATCACCATTTTTCCAAACCCGCAGCTTAGTAAATCTGGCACTTAGCCTTGACCATCAAGATAGTAGACGATGGGAGAGGGATAACAGAGGGCTGGATCCAGACTTAAGTAAGTGCATGAAATTAGTTACTCCTGGGCTAAACCATGTTGATTAAAGGTGAAGTTAAGTTAATTGTATTCTTTGCATGCAGGGATAAATCTTTGAATTGCTTACTGCACACAGATACTGACCAGCTTTACTATCACATTGTTATTTAGACTTGGGATAGGAAACATCACCTCTCACCTCTAATACTGTTTACAACAGATGAAATATGACTCCCCTGCAATCACCATGGTTTAGCCCAGGAGTAACTCATTTCAAACACTTACTTAAACTGGATCCAGCCCAGAGCCCTATTGTAAGGTGAGGTCAGAGTTGTAGCCTAAAGCAGGGGCCGAAGTAGACAGATTTGGGTCTGGTGAAGGGGGGTGGGGGGTTGCGCAGACAGTTGTTTTCTGCGGCCCCCTTTCCCCCTGCAGTCAGCAGAGGACAATGCTAAGCCGTCAATTGTTGGCAATGGGCTGGATCCAGACTTAGTTAAGTGCATGAACTTAGTTACTCAAGGGCTAAACCATGTTGATTGCAGGGGGAGTCAAGGTAATTGTATTCTTTGCATGCAGGGATATATCTTTGAATTGCTTACTGCACACAGATACTGACCAGCTTTACTATTACACTGTTATTTAGACTTGGGATAGGAAACATCACCTCTCAACTCTAATAGTGTTTTCAACAGATGAAATATGACTCCCCTGCAATCACCATGGTTTATCTCAGGAGTAACTAAGTTCATGCACTTAACAAGGTCTGGATCCAGCCCAATGTGTTTAAAAACAGTGCTTAGTACTCACAGACTATCTAAGTTACCAGCTGCTGTCTGCTCCTGACTGGTCCTAAGCAGTTACAGGTACATGGTCCGGTCCCCTCTCTTCTGGCCACGTAGCACCCCTCAGGTTACATCATACTTTTGCTCAGATCTAGCTTGATTATTTGCTTGATTAGGCTCCCAGTCCCTCTCCGCTGCCTGGTGAAAGGGATGTCTGAGTCTCTCTGGGAGAGAGAACCTTCTACTTGTTGATAGTCAGGACATCCGTATGTTTAGTTAGCGCTGGACAGCTATGTAATTAAGATGCGATTAAGCTGTTGGTGTATGGAACTGCCGCAACGGCAACTACATCCCCTAACCAAGCAAATGGCTGCACATTACTTGTAATCTTTGTTATATGTTCAAACAATAAACTTAAAAGAAATAGACATTGGACCAGATCCAGAGCTAAGTTCTTCTTACAATCTATCGCGTAACGTATTTACGCTATCATAAGTACTACGCACTCCCCTCGCTCGTATATGGTGTTTACTCGTTTTACGATTACCAAACCCTACCTTAACTTTTTCAAGCATAAGTACGGATGTACGTAATGTATTGATGTATATTATGGGCTAACCCGACCCATACTAAACAATTTAAATGCCTCCCTCCGCCCACAAAGCGTATTTCCAGGGATCGTATGGTTGACCCGCCCCTTCGTTGGTATTTATGCTGAACTTACGTATCAGAGTTACGTTACTTAACATCTGTCGCGCAATTAATACAAAAAGGCGATTTTTTACGACAGCGGCTGGTGTAAATATGCACTTGTACGTAGCTCTGGATATGGCCCATTATTTGTACTTTGCTTGGCACATAGCACTTTCCAGCTTTATTGTCTGCTTTCCAGTGTTCCTGCCCACCTTTTACCATCTTGTAGGGACGGACTACCATTGATCTGTGAAATAGCTCTCTTTTCTCACACAACTTGGTTACCTGTGCTGCTTATTGACACATACCGGGCTGGCCACCCAGTTATCAGAGAGTGGAGATCGCCATTGACTACAAAACTATTGAGGAACCTCCTTCATCCGAATTGGTTAATTGCTACTGACTCCCCAAGGCTTTGGGTAATTGTACTAACATCATTATGATTAACGGACCGTATTCAGAGATCCGTCCGCGAAAATTTCGCAATTATACGCATGGACGTTGCAAGCAACACCCACGACACGCCTCTTACACAGACAGGTTGTCCTTGACTTACGAGGCCCTCGACCACCATCTATACGTGGGCATTCCCGTGCGTATAATACTTCCGTACGTGCGTATCTATCTAACCGCGCCCTCAAACAGTCCTTTAAATGCATCTGACTCCGGACGGATTACAACCACGCCCCTCCGTACGTATTGTCTCACGTGCGATTCACAAGTCCGTGCCTAATGGAAATTCCGTGCGTAAAATCACCGTAGATAGCGTAAATTTACGCATGTGCAGTTCATCAGATCGTAAAAATACGCACAGAACTTCGCTCAAAAACGGTTCTCTGAATACAGTTCAACATCCTCATTTATTTTTAATTTTTTTATTGAGTTTGTTTTTTGAATTTCAAACACAAAATTCACAAACATACAACATATAATCCCCCACCCACCTTCGCAAACATTTAAAAGGTATTGGAGCATATTACAGTAAATCCCGTCTTTGTTTTTTAACACAGCACAAATGGAAGTCAATAAACATACATAAATAGTAATTAGTAATTGCCTGCAATGCTATCTGTTAAGTCCATGACATATTCTACCATTATAAGACATAAATATAAAATATTACAATATTACAAAACCCCCTACAAAAGTACAAGAGGCAGCTTCTGTCAATCTTGTGCATTGGCAAGTTAGCAACATTTCCAATATTTGGTATTAACCTGTTTTTCCTGCAGAGCGCATATCAGTTTATCCCAATGACCTAGTTTTAGACAAATTTGTACCCGTTCCCCCTGACTCCCCTAAATCCGCTGAGTAAGAAGATTCGGACCAAGGTGACCCTATCTTGTGAAACATTGAGAGAGCCCTTCTTTTTGTATAGAAAAAATTTCTTGTGATTCATGGTACTATTCACTAAACCCACCCAAGTGTGGAATGAGGGGGATTCTACTGTCAGCCACATCCTAGCAAGTGTGACTATAGCCAAAGAGCTGAGTATCATGACATATTTAAAAATCACAACGGAGCTTTCCTCCTCTAGAGTAATGCCAAAGAAGAAGGTTTTCGGATTAAGAGGTGGAAGTCCAAAGGTTGTCCTACACACAATCCCAAACTTTACTATAGAAGAATTGTATCATCGGACATAGCGTATGATCGCCCGGGCGTATAAACTTTCACGCCCATGACACTCCCATTGATTGTACCGACTTACGGCGGCTGAACCCTACCCTAACTTTTTCAACCGTCCGTGCGAATTTTCGTACCGATACGCTGGTCGTACGGGGCTTAGCACGCCCATACTGTACAATTTAAATGGCTATCCCCGCCTCTGTGTAGTAACTCGAGCGTCCGGACTATCGTTGTACAAAACGCACGCCCCTTGGGCGAAAAAAACGCTCAAAATACGCTTGCTGTACGCTCATGTCCTTCGAACGACCGGAAGTTGTCATACTGCACATGTGCAGTGCGTTTTTTCTCACGGTTTTACGCACCTGACCGGCGTACGATCGCTTGCGGTCGTAGGTCTGGATCAGGCCCCATGTGCCAGAAATCAGCTCCCTCGCAACTACATCTAATGCATTTGGAGTTTGCCCTTAACCCCATGTCATACAAACTTTGAGGCGAAAGGTATACCTTATGTAGAATAAAGAATTTGATTTGTTGGTACTTAATACATGATGTGGCATATTTAGGACTAGCCGTAACCTGAACCCATTCCTCGTCCAGTAAAGCACCCAAATCATTTTCCCACTTTATCCGCAGAAGTGGAAGGTCTACTGTCCCTCCCAAAGAGGAATACAGGAATGAGACAGCTCGCTTATCTGCTGCAGAAATAACAAGTTTTAATGTAGGACCCCTTCCCAGCTGAGTTTCTAATGCATGCCTGAGCTGCAAATATCTGTAAAAGCAACCGTTAGGGAAAGCACATTCAGTCCTAAGATGCGAAAAACTATGCATAATACCCTCATACAATTGTCCCACCGTAAGGATTCCCACTTCTCTCCATACTGATCTCCCAGGGAGTGCTTTTAATTCTGTGAATGCTATGCTTCTCCATAATGGAGTGGCAGGGTCCAGCGCATTATCTTCTAACATTGTATGTGCCAATCTCCAAATCGCCAATGCTTGCTGAACCAGGGGGGAATTTCCTCTGTAATTTTACAGACAACAAAATATGTAAGGGAGATATAGGTGTTCCACAAGTTTGTTTAAGTAATAATCCCAATACCCCGTTTTCCCCATCCACAACTGACGCAATCAGGTGAGACAGCTGTGTTGAAATATAATATAGACAAAGATCAGACAAGGCCATACCACCTGTACCCATACCACCCAAATGTTTAGGCCTCTTTAAAGTATTAAGTGAGACTCTGTGTCTCTGCCCACCCTATATAAAGGAGGCTGTTAGGGACTCAATATGCTTAAAATTTTTTTGGGGAGATCGGCACTGAAGAGTGTTGTATAATATATAAGTACTTCGGCCACGCCCATGTGTGGAACCAGGACTTAAACCAACATCCTCATTTTTAATTCAAGTTATGTTTGGCACTTCCCCCTAGTAGACTTTTTGCCTCTCAGAATTTACCATCACTATCACGGTAATCTATTCGCATTGTGCATCTACCTTGATGTTTCCATGTCAACAGTCTGTTTTTAATTACACCAACAGAGAGACTTTGGGCCTGATCCAGCGCTACGAAAATTCGCAACGACGGGCGAATGCGAACGTACGCTCGTCGTATCAACCTACACGCCCCTAGCACTCCCATAGTAAAGTCCCTGCTTACGGCGGCTATACCCTACACTGGGTACGACCGTCGGCCGTACGAAAATTCGCAGAAAATACGCTGAGAAAATACGCTTAGCACGCCCATACTGTACAATTTAAATGGCTATCCCCGCCTCCCTGTAGTAAAACGGGCGCTCAGCCGACCATCGTAAAAAAAATACGCTCGCCGTGCGAAAAATACGCTAACGATACGCCCGCTATTCGCTCATGACGCGCGGGCGACCGGAACCTGTCATACTGGGCATGCGCATTGCGAATTTTTTGACGAAAATTCGCTTACGATGAGCGTACGCTCGCTTGCGAGCGTTGCTCTGGATCAGGCCCTTTGTGGCAGTGATACCATTTGAACCATTACTACATTGATTATTGGTTTAGGTAGCAGACATTCCATATTAAGCAGAAAATTTGATGTTATATTATTTTTAATATACATGTTTAAATGATTATAAATAAATGACTCTTTATATATTTTTTACAAGATCTGTGTTCTATCCTTTTTTCAACTATCGAGAGCTAATTGTATGCATTTTTTATAAGTGATATTACAGCGCTGTCCATTTTTTCTGTTTCTGTTTTCTGTGGTGCTAGATGTTGGCAGAATATATATATAAGCCATTCTGCTCCTCACCATTATACGCAGTCCCAGTAGTGTCCACGTGTTGTGATGATACTGCACGTTAGGAGTAGAATTAAGGGAAAAAAATCCCTCTATTATAGGGAGATATAAGTGAGATAAACAGAGCACAAGAAAACAAACATAGTGAAAGTGCAGATGTATAATGTATGGCTGTCATATGATGGGAATATACTATGAAAATATACTTTATATCACACATGATTAGTGAGACATTTTTTTTCTGGAATGGAAATGGTTAATGTTGTGATGTCATAATGGTAACTGCTGTCATCAGGGCTTGGCTGTCTCTGTCTCACACACAAGGGCAGGGCACACAGGAGGTAAGTATCTCAGGAAAGAAATCAGCGCATAACTTGGATGTGTCTGGCGACTTGGAGCTTGACTAACCCCCCAAAAAATTACCTTGAGCTTGTTTACTTTATTAATGGTGGTTCTAGCAGGAAATTGTTGCGATCGTGATATCGTAGCCGTTCGGGAAATTCGGAAAGAGGACGATCGTCCTCTTTTAGTAAATTGCGCAGCCTTGCGATGGAATAGAAAACAGCTAAAGCTATTTAGCTCTCAATATGGGATGATGTGTGTCTGTCTGTGTCTGTCTTACATGTTCACTCTTTATAAATCTGGCTATAACTCTGCTTAGCCTCTTAATGCCAAGAGGGAATGGCGATCCTTCCAGACATGGGTCCCCAGAGGTTTCCTCCACCGGGGGTTCTCCTCTCCTGAGTGCTGAAGGATGACTCTTCGTAAGTCTAGAGGCTTTCACCACCTTGATCCTCATATAGGACAGGTTTGTAAGTGACTCATTTATATATATACTCATATATATACGGGTGTAGTACTAATTTCCGACGCTAAAAATCCCGACGTTAAGAATACCTCCACCAGGGTACCGACAGTGAAATTTCCGACACCACAAAAATCCCGACACCACAAAAATACCGGCGGAAAAAATCCCGACACCCCAAAAATACCGGCGAAAAAAATTACCGGCCCCTAAAAAATACCGACATAAAAAAATACCGGCACCCAAAAAATTCCGACGCATAAAAAATACCGGAAAAAAAAAAAACGGCAATTTAAAAACCCTCCCGCTAAGCAGTACCCCACAATAAATACTTACAGTTATAATCCCGACTCCCATGACGTCTGGTCAGGTCCTGATGTTTAGCATCGCGCCAACAGACCTTCTACATGCAAATAGCAAAGTGCATATAGAAGGTCTGGGCGCCTGCAAAACATCAGAGCCGGAATAGACGGCATATAGAAGGTCTTCACGCTATGCAAAACATCAGAGCCGGAATAGACGGCATATAGAAGGTCTTCACGCTATGCAAAACATCAGAGCCGGAATAGACGGCATATAGAAGGTCTTCACGCTATGCAAAACATCAGAGCCGGAATAGACGGCATATAGAAGGTCTTCACGCTATGCAAAACATCAGAGCCGGAATAGACGGCATATAGAAGGTCTTCACGCTATGCAAAACATCAGAGCCGGAATAGACGGCATATAGAAGGTCTTCACGCTATGCAAAACATCAGAGCCGGAATAGACGGCATATAGAAGGTCTTCACGCTATGCAAAACATCAGAGCCGGAATAGACGGCATATAGAAGGTCTTCACGCTATGCAAAACATCAGAGCCGGAATAGACGGCATATAGAAGGTCTTCACGCTATGCAAAACATCAGAGCCGGAATAGACGGCATATAGAAGGTCTTCACGCTATGCAAAACATCAGAGCCGGAATAGACGGCATATAGAAGGTCTTCACGCTATGCAAAACATCAGAGCCGGAATAGACGGCATATAGAAGGTCTTCACGCTATGCAAAACATCAGAGCCGGAATAGACGGCATATAGAAGGTCTTCACGCTATGCAAAACATCAGAGCCGGAATAGACGGCATATAGAAGGTCTTCACGCTATGCAAAACATCAGAGCCGGAATAGACGGCATATAGAAGGTCTTCACGCTATGCAAAACATCAGAGCCGGAATAGACGGCATATAGAAGGTCTTCACGCTATGCAAAACATCAGAGCCGGAATAGACGGCATATAGAAGGTCTTCACGCTATGCAAAACATCAGAGCCGGAATAGACGGCATATAGAAGGTCTTCACGCTATGCAAAACATCAGAGCCGGAATAGACGGCATATAGAAGGTCTTCACGCTATGCAAAACATCAGAGCCGGAATAGACGGCATATAGAAGGTCTTCACGCTATGCAAAACATCAGAGCCGGAATAGACGGCATATAGAAGGTCTTCACGCTATGCAAAACATCAGAGCCGGAATAGACGGCATATAGAAGGTCTTCACGCTATGCAAAACATCAGAGCCGGAATAGACGGCATATAGAAGGTCTTCACGCTATGCAAAACATCAGAGCCGGAATAGACGGCATATAGAAGGTCTTCACGCTATGCAAAACATCAGAGCCGGAATAGACGGCATATAGAAGGTCTTCACGCTATGCAAAACATCAGAGCCGGAATAGACGGCATATAGAAGGTCTTCACGCTATGCAAAACATCAGAGCCGGAATAGACGGCATATAGAAGGTCTTCACGCTATGCAAAACATCAGAGCCGGAATAGACGGCATATAGAAGGTCTTCACGCTATGCAAAACATCAGAGCCGGAATAGACGGCATATAGAAGGTCTTCACGCTATGCAAAACATCAGAGCCGGAATAGACGGCATATAGAAGGTCTTCACGCTATGCAAAACATCAGATATGTGTGTATGTATGTATGTATGTATGTATGTATATATGTGTGTATGTGTGTGTGTATGTATGTATGTATGTATGTATGAATGTATATATGTGTTCTTCATAGGCGCCTGCTTGGGTTGGTGGATCTGGATGAAACTTGGTACACTTACCCTTCATTATCCAACAGCAGGGGTTGAACTTAAAAAATCCCAAAAACTGTAATAGGGTTGGGGCCTGAGGAAAACTGGATGGATTTGGCAGTTAGCAGTGGCAGTTAGCAGTCCACAGAGTGGTAACATTATATACACACACACACACACACACACACGCACGCACGCACGCACGCACGCACACACACACACACACACACACACATATATGCACACACATAAACACACACACACCAGATCCTGATTTAGGAGGGACTGTCCAAATTTGCAGACCGCAAATGGGCGGAGCTTATGGTAAAGAACTTATTGAAGAACTTATTGAACAAATAAGGTGAGTTTGGTGGGATAATGGGCAGATTTTAATTTGAATGAAGAATGTCAAAGAAAACTTCACAGAATTGTAACATTGGATCCCATTCTACAGGGTTAGGGTCCCAGTCGGACCAGGGTTGTATCTAGGGGTCCAGGTGTTCACCCACCCCTCCATAATACTTTTTCTCTATCGCACTCACAACACCATATAATACATAGAGACACATACTGCACCCTATAACACACACACACACACACACACACTTCACCCCCTATAATACTCACAACAAACTGCACCCACTGTAATACACACACACACACACACAACGCGCCCCTTGTAATACACACACACAAACTGCACCCCTTGTAATTTGCATACACTGCACCACATGTAATACACATACACTACACCCCCTGTAATACACACAGACACACACTGCACCACCTGTAATACACACATACACACAACCACTGCACACCTTGTAATGCGCATATACTGTACTCCCTGTAATACACACAGACACACACTGCACTCCCTGTAATATACACATATACACACTGCACCCCCTGTAATACACACATACACACACTGCACCCCTGTATGAGCTGCCACGTCCATTACATAGAGCAGCTGGTTGGAAAATTCCTTTCAGCTGCTCTATGTAACAGCCACAGAGACTCATACAGGAACTTCCTGTATGAGGGCAGGAAGTAGAAGAGAGAAGAGGAGAGTGCCGTGGAGGAAGACTCAAGGTAAGTAAACATGATGGGGCTGGATGCACATGATGGGGATACTGGGGGGGCTGGATACACATGATGGGGAACCTGGAAGGCTGGAAACACATGATATGCATACTGGGGTCTGGAGCCATATGATAGGGATACTTGGAGGGCTGTAACCATATGATGGGGATACTGGGGTCTGGTGCCATATGATGGGGATACTACAGGGGCTGGAGCCATATGATGGGGATATTGGGGGTGTGGAGCCATATGATGGGGATACTGGAGGGCTGGAGCCACATGATGGGGACACTGGGGGGCTTGAGGTACATGATTGGGTTACTGGGGATGCTGGAGAGATGATGGGGATACTGGGGGACTGGAGGCACATGATGGGGATACTGGTGGGACTTGAGCCATATGATGGGGATACTGGGGGAGCTGGAGCCACATGATAGGAATACTGGGGGCTGAAGGCACATGATGGGGTTACTGGGGGGTCTGGAGACATGGGGCTGGATTCAGACTTCAGTAAGTGCTTGCACTTAGTTACTCCTTGGCGAAACCATGTTGATTGCAGGGGAGTTATATTTCATATGTTGCAAACAGTATTAGAGTTGAGAGGAGATGCTTCCCAGCCCAAGTCTAAATAACAGTGTGATAGTAAAGCCGGTCAGTATCTGTGTACAGTAAGCAATTCAAAGATATATCCCTGCATGCAAAGAATACAATTAACTTGACTCCCCTGCAATCAACATGGTTTAGCCCAGGTGTAACTAATTTCAAGCACTTACTTAAGTCTGGATCCAGCCCATGATGGGGATACTGGAGGGTTTGTAGACACATGATGGGGATACTGGGGGGCTGGAGGCACATGATGGGAATACTAGGGGGGCTGAAGCCATAAGATGGGGACACTGGGG
>WWET01000780.1:538169-549940 GCA_011038615.1 Limnodynastes dumerilii | reverse complement strand
TTTTTTTAAACTAGCCAGATGGGTTTTTTTCAGTTTTTTTCAATAAAATCGACACTCACCCCCACCTCTTTTATCCCTGGCGATTTTTAGTCCCATTCTACAGCGAGTTTACAACTCGCAGTTTAGTAAATATGAGATTTGCATCTCATACATGGGCAAAATCGCCAGAGATAGCATAACAACGGCGATTTATAAACAAAACTCATCTCTGGCGATTTAATAGGAAAATCACCTTTAGTAAATCTGAGATTTCAAAAACGCCACTAAACATTAGCAAACAGTGGCGATTTTGACAATCTCGAGTTTAGTAAATCTAGCCCCTGGTCTCTGTTTTTATTCTAATAATTTTTTTCTTCTATGAAATCTTTTTTGCTATTGCGCTTAGTGTAGTTACATGATAAGATGGTTTGGACCAATTGTGCCATGGCAGCCTATCTCACCTTATATAATGTTTCTGCATATATAGCAATAGTTATAAATTATTTAATACATCATTGTTTCTTCTGTGATCTAATATATATAAAAATTGGATCTTTTTCCAATAAATGATCATCAATTGGATGATATTATAAGTTCTTACTTTATTGAATTGATCGAAATTTTCCCATCTATCTACATATATTTTATTATTATTTTTATTTTTTCTAGAGATATATTTCCTAGTACAATATTTCCAGCATAAAATACTTTCTAGTATTAAATTCATATATAAAGTCCCTAATACCTAATTTAATATACCACGTTGGGGAATAATAACAATGGGGTAGATCCAGAACTACGTTTGCCGTACATTTATTCGCGTAGCGTATTTTCATGTGCGTAAATTCTTTACACTCCCCTCGGCACACCCCTTGAACGTACGTATTTTGTCAAGATACGCTTTCCAAACCCTAACTTAACTTTTGCCAACGTAACTGCAGTCATACGCACACGTACGTATGGGCAAGAAGAATTTACGCAGCTAAGCACGCCCATACAGTACACCAGCTAAGCACGTCCATACGGTACACTTTAAATACAAACCCCCGCCTACTTAACATATTTCAGACGTATTTTGGAGTAACGTAAAATTGGCACACCCACACGTAAGTATTTACGTGACACATGGCCCATACGTTCACAATTACGCTACGCTATTGAGCGTATTGGTTCGCATGCGCAGTATTTACAAATAGGCAGTTTAACGTTTCCGCCATGCGTAAATTCGCTCAGAAGCGTTGTTCTGGATCAGGCCCAATATTATCGTCTTGTTATTATGTTTAGTATAAATTTTGTTATATTCATATATACAGCATCCTTTGCAAGATCAAATACTAAAAATTAAGAAATTGATCATTAAAAATTAAAAATGCAAAACTAAAAAGTAAAAATGAATATCCAATAATATAAATTTATTTCTTGTTTAAATGATTTTGTTGTTGTTTATATTAAATTAAACATCATAGGAAATCACCTCTTTATTAGAATGTCCATGTACTCTTTTTGCCTTCCTAAAATAAAATAATTGTATTTTATTATTTTTATTTTTATAAGAATATATTTCTACATGTTGCTCGATTTGAAACACAAATATTCTTAAAAAATATGTATTAACATGTAATACATAATGTATACATCTCTTTCTAATTAACATGCTGTCATCCATGTATTATTATAATACTCTTTTTTTATTATCTGATTCCATATGAGCATGTTCTCATGCTTATGAGAGTTGATATATTTAAATGAAAGGATTCTTCTTTGTTCCAAAAATGTATGTACCAATAACTTTTAAACAAATTTCTAATTAGGATGCACCTGTGCATCCCCCATGGGACACAATAAAAAGCCTTGTTTGGGATATTTCAAGCACCTCTGATAAAGTAGTAATACTTACCAGGAAACGCGTCAGGTTCTTTGCTCCCCGGCACACTATTCTTAAGACAGAACCAGCCATCTGATCAAATTTCCCAGACTGCCTTTATATTCCGGTATCAATGAATGGAACATACCTATTAATATCTACAACTCGGAGACCTTAATCACTCCTTATTGGGGCACTGACTCTATTGTATCCGGACTCTATCGGAAAAGATCTTCCTGGTGGGAGTAACAGAGTAACTCCGGAGCAACCTTACAGCTGATCGTTTTTTTGAACCAGCGAGCAACCCAACAGTTGATGGTCCTCTGAACCAGCTCAACAACTCTCCCTGACAGGAGTTACGGTGTATTCCTGGAGCAACCTCACAGCTGATCACCCCCAGAACTAACTGGCGCGGATGCGTACCCTGCTAGCCGGTAAGCAACTTTCCTTTCTGATACCGATATTTGGTGAATGCATTGTGGATATCTTCTTCTAACTGTCTCAATATAGAGAGTAATAAGATCGTTTACTACATCAAATATCTGCAGATATAGAACTCTTACTGAATACCATATGTTATTCCTCCAGATCTACTTGATCACAGTTTATATAAGGACTTTAAGGCAGTATGAATATAGTTTCTCTGTGGGAAAGTAACAACTTGATATATTGGGGTTTGGTTCATGTCGTTGATGTGCATTTTTATTTATTTATTTCTATTCATTTTTAATGAACTAATTCAAATCAAATTGACATAATAAATAGTTTTTTACCTTATTATTGGTGCAGACAATGTTGATACCATTCTAGCGCAGCAGTTTTATATGTTTCTATTTCATTTTGGGTTGGCTTCCTAATTGCAGCAGCTCTGGTGGTATCCTAATTAATTAATCAATCTATCTATTTGTTTAATTTTAAATTATACATTGGTTTGGCGCTACTAAAAGGTTTTTTCTTTCTTTGTGTATTAGCAAACCCAGACTGGCTGCACATGCTGGCACTTGGGGAACCACAAGTGCTAACATGTCCTGACACCTAGCCTGCTGAGGTCTGTAGTGTACCCCACACACATAATATAAGGGTTTTTTCATTATTATTAATAAATAAATAAATAAATAATGCATTAAATACATTTTAACCCTTTATACTTGATCTTCATGATGCTAAGTTTAAGCTTTTACTCCAGAACTGCTACAGTTGTGCATGGGGTGTGCATAACCCTCGTAAGCACTAAATCTAAGATCGCATTTAGAATACATAAGCCTTCAATGTGGACTTATGAAAGCTGTTCATACTTAGGTCTGGGTTCAGTCCTAAATTAATAATAGTGGTAGCAATCTTATTCTTAGACTCTAGGGACCAGATTTACTAAGCTGCGGGTTTGGAAAAGTAGAGATGTGTACAAACGCTCAGTTTAACATCGTGGGACTCCCCCTGACACTCCCTCTGCCCCATCGTATTTACCCTTGCTTACACCGGCTGAAGGCTACCCTAACTTCAGCCGGCGTAAGAGAGTGTAACTATGCTGGGACAGCAGCGTAGTTAAGCAAACGGCGCCATCCCAGCCTCATTACCCTGCCTCCCCTACCTCCCTACACTAAACTTTGCGTAGTAACGACGAGGGACGGTCCCTCTGCCGTTACTACGCTGTAACTACGGACTACTAAACTTTCCATAGTTACGTCAGGCACCATCTGCCCGGTGCATGGCAGATCGGCTTTTCAGACGATCTTACGCTTACGCCGGCCGAAATTACTATGGCGGGCGTAGGTCTGGATCAGGCCCAATGTCACCTAGAATCTAATTGGTTGCTATGGGCTAGTCTTCACTTTTCCAAACTCGCAGGTTAGTAAATCTGGCCCTAGACGTTAGTACAAGATTAGTGTAAACTGGAAGGAGAATCATGACTATTAAAAACAGAAGGTTCCTATGATTGCTAATGAACTGAAGCCAAATATTCTACCAGGGGACATGGTGAAGAAATCTTAAGGTAGGGGGTCACCTATGGAAATCTCCCCTTGCCCATATAGATTTCTAGATGTGGTGGGGATCCGGCATTGAATCTTTGCTGCTGTTGTGACTGCAGCTCCGATCGCAGTGTTAGCAGAGATCTGGATCTGGTTCCATGTGACAGAAGCACCATTAAAATGACACACATGCTTGGTTTCTTAGTTCACATCACACAGAATATTCTCAGGATGACAAAGTAAACCACAAATAAGCATTCTTCAGAAAAACTTAGGTTTAAATACTTAAGTTTCACCCCCAACACCAATTTAAAAGACAGTATTTGCCTGTAATTCTTTATCTTCATTGGCATAATTTTCCATATTGACAGAAAATATTTTAAAAACCAGTCACTCGTATAATATTTTTCTGAGGAATCCTTATGAGAAATGGCTCCCATATATTTATCTACGGCTAACAAAAAAGCAATGAAGTATCTGGCTCTCAAAAGAGCACGTGTAGCGGTAAGGGCTAGTTTTAGGTTCTGGAGAAGCGTTTGGCAGCAGCTGTGCTGCCACTGTCTGTGGCTATGACTGAGTACACTGTATATAATACCGTGTTCACACTGCTGCCCGGGTTATTGCCGGGGCACACATCAGCCCAGCTCCTCAGACCCCGTTCACACCCGAGACCCGAGAAATTCCAGGGTCAGGCCCGTTCACACTGAACACGGGTCTGTTCTTGCTTTAGTTTGAGTCATCAAATAGAACAGCTATGATAGACTGAGAAAAGATGATGTCATTTAAAGGGGACTTTTTTTCGGCACACAAAGAGGAGGTCAAAGTGGGTGGTGTTGCTCAGTGCATTGCTTTCAAGATGGCAGACGAGTTAGTTGTGTATAGCCCTGAGCTAGTCTTGTTTTGTGCTATTTTGCTGTTTTATACAGCAATTGAGAGCTTGGTGCAGCTGCTAACACTGTGCTGCCTTGCACAGCGTGATTTCAAGAGGAGAAAGGCGCAATTTATGGCTGGGAGGGAGAATAGGCTACGCCATTATTTGTGCAGGAGGAGAGCTTTCATAAAGTCCAGCATTTCCTCCTCCCCTCTGATTAATTAAAGCTCTCGGACCTCTTCATCTTTCCAGTGCGCCATGTCTGAGCTATCTCTCTCTATCTTTTACAGCAGCATTCTATTGATGTCATGTAAAGGCGTCTCTCTCCCCCAATCAGCTTTTTTCAGTGAAACCCGAGTTGAAAAACCTGGGTCGCACCGTTCACACTGTTGGCTACCCGTGTCTGACACGGGAATAACCCTGCAAATGTCCCAGGTCTGATTCCTGGGTCATTAAACCCGGGTTGCAGCAGATGCACCCGTTCACACTGAGCCCCGACCTGGGTCATTGGGGCTTGAACAGGCAACGTCCTGGGTTTTCGACTCAGTGTAAATGGGGTATAAGTTGCTAATGTCAGTGTTGCTGGGAGTCTCTCTTTCTAAAGCTGCAGTCAGCAATATGGAGGAGAAGAAAGTAGTGAAAAAACTGATGTTGGAGAAGAGGATAGGACCTGAGGGGGTTAAAAAGCCTTATTTTGGGTATCAATAGTTCTTTTATGGAGGATAATTTGACCACAATTAAGGAAGAATAAAGAGGTTTATCATGGGGCACATATACTATATCAATAATATGACTATTAAAGTGGATGCTTTGGGCACAATTAAAGAGAAATAATGAGCTTTTTTATAGGGAGAATATAGATGCTTATGGAATGAAGTGTCATTGTCACTGTCAGCTGCAAGTGCAAGTGAAAGACTGCTTAGGCTTAGCTATGTATAATATCAGTTCAACAGCAAAGGCTGTGATTTTAGTGCATGCTTTGCAGACTATTCCAAGATAGTAAAATGTGTGAGCCTGGGCTGTAGGCCTAATTGAAATTGCAATGGGTACAAGAGACATAACTGCCTTGTATCACATGCATGGTCACCAAGGAACAGATCCAGGGTCAGAATTACTAGGCTGTGGGTTTGGAAAAGTAGATATGTTGCCCATAGCAACCAATCAGATTCTAGCTGACATTCTCTAGTATGTAATAGATAAATGAGATCTAGAATCTGATTGGTTGCTATGGGCAACATCTCCACATTTGCAAACCTGCAGCTTAGTAAATCTGGCCCCCAGAGTTTGAAAATAAGAGAAAATCAGGAAGACACTTACACCTGTGCAAAATGAACTTCAATTGCAACAGGTAACATTTTTCTGCTGGGGACAGTGTTAAAGTAAAGCCGGTCAGTATCTGTGTGCAATAAACAAAAGCAAAGTATTATCCCTACATGCAAAGAAAATAATTAATTTAAATGATCTTTTATCATATAGGAAAAGGAGTGCTAATAATGGATAAAGGCCATTTGTTGGGGCATCATAATCTGTGGTAGAACAGATTGTTTGCATGTATCCGGAAATGTGAAATTCTTTTTAAGCAATGCAATTGGTTTGGATAAGCACATAAGTGTTTCAATAGGCTTCTAGATAAAACAAAATTGTGCATGATAATAAAAGGAAACAGGAAAATGGAATGGTCTTTGTTTAATGTTCAATGCTTGATTATTCTATATTGTGTACTATATGAATTCCGCTTAAATACACAGTTTACCAAAAAAAATAAAATTAGTAATCCATTTTTTCTCAACAGTCCTGGATAAGTATACTGATGCAGTTTATATAGATTGAAATGGGATCTAAATTTATTCAATCTTAATTCTTGAAATTTTCATATAAATCATTGACTGTCCCTAACGTCACTGCACCATGTTTGCATTTTCACTGTTTTGCCTGGAAGATGGTGAGCTCATTCTTGCTCTATAAGAAGCATTTAAAATGTAAATAATAAGGCTTTGAGGAGATTTAACTGCTTCCCCTGGTATTTAAATTATTCAATTATAATTAAAGCTATTAAAATACAGTTAATTAAAATTTTGAAATTGTTTTCTTTTACACTGATCACAGACTCGCCGTTAGCTGTTTGATTCCTATTAAAAAATAATCACGCTTTGCTATGCTCATAAACCCAGGCACTACATGCAGGTTTTTCATGGGATATTTTGGTAAATAGATCAGATTAATATTATAGTAACAATGCATTAGCTTCATGGTAACAATCTGCAACTGTATGCACAATAAACGAATCACTTTAGGGAAGTGTGTGGTGTTGCATAGCTTAAAATTCTTTTTGTTAGTATTGTATCTTAAAAATACCTATTTCTTTCAAAACTGCACTAATAATACTGTTGGGGTACACCAGTGATTTAGTATATAAACTTACTTTACACATGTAGCATTGCAAAGGAAATGACATAACCAAAATACCTAAGGTGCAGACATTATCAGAAATTAAAATTATATAGCTAAATGTTATAATGTTAAATGATTTGGATAAACGGCTTACATAATAGTAATACAGTTTGTGTTTGTTATAGTTTATTGTTTAATTTCTTTGTTACAATATTTTGTATCAGTTAAGTAAACAATTATCTCCTCAAATTATACATGTCTTCTATATAGGACGGATATGAAATTTGAGAGTCAAAATAACAACAGTGAAAATGTCAATTAGTCAGTCGGTTATGTTATTATTTGTTCCTATCATCTGTGGACTTGTAGTTTGTAAACGTGGGATAACTAACCAAAACTATAAATAAATGTACAAAAAGAGGGGCAATAGTAGTACTCAGGATTAAACTTTATTACGTTTCAATAAAAATGTTATATAGCAGCTTTCAACAATTTATTACAAAAATGAAAAGTGAAAAAGGTTAGAAAGACGTGCTGTCATAAATACACATCTATGTATGGGATTTATATAAAATGGTTTATTTATTACTAATGAATAAATGGAATGAATGCTTTCCAGTACTTTCAATAAGTGTGATGTCCTAGCTCATATCAGCTAACTTAGTGATTTCTTGAATGTATGTGTATATATATATAAATAAATGTGTACTTAAATAAATATTTATATAGTTAGACAAATACCTGGGGTGATTCAGAGAATGATGTTTATTGAATACCGATAGAAGTCCCTCAATTCCATGGAGATATTGGTGTTACTGTATCAGGGCTTTTGTAAAGGTGATTACCACCCTACACTAAAACATCCTCCAATCACCTTTTAGCTCAGACTATTTTGTGCAAGACAAAGCATCCAAGTGCCCACACATGGCAACTTTGTTATTAACAGTAAATAAAAGGAGCGCTGGTGCAAATATATAAATCTTTCTTATCTCTACCTAATCATATAACAAACAATCAATACAATGTTTCGCATTCAATTCATTACATATTAGCATTATAGATAATAGCATACAAATGTTATTTTAATCATAATTCAGCAAGCTGGTAATATATAGTTGTGACAGCACATTAATAACTTAAATATTACTTTTTTAAATCACTCCATATGTGACTGTTCTTGTTACAATTGCGCTTTGTATTTTAAGTGCTGCTTCTAAAGATGATTCCTTAGAGATAACATTACTTGTAAGGGACCAATCCTGTATATATTGCTGTTACTAAATGGAAATATAGATGTCAAATAGCATTTAGTAGAAAATATTGTGGCTAAGCAAAAGTCATATCAGCAAAGACCAATATATAATCCGGCTGGTTAGCAATATTTAACAGTACTAATGAGGTGTTCCTTGGTAGTGTCCTGTTCGATAGTTTTAAAACTATCTTTCAGTTTAAATACAGGTACCATGGCTCCTTTTTGCTAGAGTCTGGTTAACCTCCCAACTTGGCCACAATTTAATGTTACAAATGCAAATCCATAGCTTAATTACACAATGCAGGATGGTCATCTTTTTAAAAACAATACAGATGTTGCTTATTAGTCAGTCCATAGTAACTTAGCACTCTCAAATAGAGGTTTTGGCAAAGTTAATTAATTAAGACTCAGGGTTCTTAATTAGACCTCTCAGGGACTATTTTTTCCTGTAGTTATTGTTGAAGGGTTTTTGTGCCCCGCCATAGTTGAATACATATTAACCCACAATTACTTCTGGCATGACAAACAATTTTATCTTTAGACACATGGTACTGCAATGGGGTCCAAATTTGTAAATAATTGGGAGAAAGAAAACATCTAGAACCAACCCCTCTTTGGCGCGGATTTGGTCATATGGAAAAGATTAATCAATTACGTGTTCTTTTTCTGGAGTGGTACCCCCAGAAAAGTTGGAATTAAATCTTCATCTCAACAATAACAACAAAAACCTTCAATTAACAACAGACACAAGCAGAGAGACCACCACTTTTCTTGATCTGGAAATATATATACTAAACTCCAAATTGCAAACTAAGACCCACTTAGAAGGTAGAATGGAACAGTTTTATTTTGGCAACTAGCAGCCACCATACTAACTGGTTGAACAGAATCCCCATAGGACAATTTACTAGGATTAGAAGAAACTGTCCAAAATTAGAGGTGTTCCCTGAAGAAAGACAAAAATTGAAAAAAGACTACTTAAAGAAACAATATACAATATCAAACAAAAAGTAGAAGCATTAGAAACCCTAACTGAAACAGATAGAGAAATCATCCTTGAGTATAGACAAATGTCTGATTCAAAATAGGGGGTGTACCACTTTAAAAGCGCTTGAAACCTAGCAGCAGCCCACCTTCATCAAGGAGTCCTAATCCTTATACAACAAGTAAATAACCAAGGGGGGTGATGAAGGGGAACGGCGCTATGGTTTATAAAATCTAAAACAAGTAGCAGAAACAATATCTGTAGATATCTGAGCAATGACCAGCGGCACACAGGAAAAAAGGAAAAATAATCTGTCTCATATAGTCCTTAGTTCAGCAAACCGAAGCTCCGTGTATAATGAATGTACTCCACAAGTTTTTAGGAAATGAAAACACAAAACAGAGAAATGGAGGTTAATAAATCATATCAACTTCGGTATTTTTTTTTTTTTTTAACATAATGCACCTCATATAAACTTTGAATGCAGCGCAATTAAGGTCCAATGGTAGTAAATGGGAGAACCGCCAGACTACTATAGAAAATACCTTTAACAGGTCCCTTTAACGTATCAAAATAACCCAAAAGAATGTATAATTGAAACATAATGGGTATTAAAACATAATAAAACAATTAAACAAACAGAAACATCGCTTAGGTGTAACGAACAGAACTACCCATACGCCAGTCTCCAGGGAACACCGATAGCAGCAAGTCTTTCTCACCCGTGGGGATGTCTCAACAACGGGCAGCGAGGACGGGCTGGATGGTGGAACAATAGCAGAAGACCGCAAAGGTATGACGTGTTCAGGATGGAAGCTCTGGTTCCTGTGGCGGAAGTCCTAGAATGGAACACCAGGTGATTGTTATGATGTGGCACACCGGAAAGGCAGGGAGAAGAGGCCACACCAGAGACAGAGGTAATACACACAGGACAGAGGTAATATACACACAAGACAGGCAGCGACAGACTAACAGTAGGAGGGAAATACTAGGCCGAAGCCCAACACACAGATAGGGGAACACAGACGGAGACTGAGCAATACAAAGAGCGGCAGAGAATGCAGGAAGTATGATAGCACTATGTGCCAGACTGAAAACACAAATAAAGGCAGGCACTATGTGCCAAAATAAATCCAATCAGCAGCAAGGTGCAGTTTAATGAAACCAGCAATACACTGACAGCAAAGGCAAAATAATGGCAAGAACTATGTGCTGGATAATGCAGGATAAACACACAACAGAGACAATACAAAAATAATAAGCAAGCACTATGTGCTAGATAAGGCAGGATAAACACACAACAGAGATAATGCAAAAATAATAAACTGCACACTAACACAAATATCAGGGAAAGGCTGCAGCAGACAAAAGTAAACAGACAGACCGGAGAACTGACAGGAATACTCACACCAGACAGGAGGAATGGACAACGACTGGAAACAGATACAAGGGCTGGAACAAAGATCAATAAAAACAAAAACAGAGAGCAGAGAACTGAAGGCTAGAATTTATAAGCACACAGAAAAAGGAGGCTGAAAGCTAAGCGCAGTAGCACACACCAACATGAACAGGAAACTATGACCCACACCTGTGCACTGGATCAAGGGGAATATAAGTACAGTCCACAGTTGTGGGATAACAAGACATAATTAGGAAAACTGGCAAAGAACCCACTAGCAGCCACTAGTGGCAGGAACTATAAATGTCCATAACATACGGGTCTGCCCCTATGGGCAGAACAAGATACTGCAGTCCAGATGTAACATTATGCCCCCCTTCGGAAGGCGGATTCCAGACACCTCCTGGAAACTCTAAAGATGACCCAAGACTAAAGTTCATCTGGAAAAAATGTTCATGAAATCTGGATCAGGAGGTAAGTTCTTTGGGGACACAATGGCAGAAGTACTAGTCCGAATCAAATCCAGGAATATAGAAATAATCCGGATGAACATAATCTTGGGCAACAGAACATACTGGCAATGACTGATATGAAGAAGCCTTCTCTGAAGATGTATATTGGTGACCTCTTCTCCTAGATCTCCTCCTGGATGTTCTACCACCAGTCACCACGGATCTAGTTTGGATAAAACCAAAATGTAAAGATGGTTGTGAAAACTTGCCCCTTGAAGATTTTGCAGTCTGTAGAGGGATTTGACCCTTAGAGGACCTGAACCCATCAGACAAGGGTTCGGATGACCTGGATGAAGAAAGAGAGTCAACCATTTTGGACGTGAACCTTCGAATGGACTCGATTTGCTCCAGAAGCTCTGTGTAGTAGGAACTAGGGTTCCCCACAGGGACGGCATGGCTCGGACAGGAGACCGGACAGGCGGCACTCGGACTGGAGACCGGACAGGCGGCACTCGGACTGGAGACCGGACAGGCGGCACTCGGAATGGAGGCCGGACAGGCGGCACTCGGTATGGAGGCCGGACAGGCGGCACTCGGTATGGAGGCCGGAC
>WWET01000780.1:505645-516396 GCA_011038615.1 Limnodynastes dumerilii | reverse complement strand
TTTCTGGTATAGCTTTAAGTATATAGAATAGCATTATAATAATTTATCCGTGCCGTGAGTGCAAAGGATCAAATATCTCTATTGAACATGCGTCCGGGATATAACGATAATAGCTACTGCGCATGCGTGGTAACTATTTTACGTAATCTATGTATCATTTTGTGTTATATGTNTTTCTGGTATAGCTTTAAGTATATAGAATAGCATTATAATAATTTATCCGTGCCGTGAGTGCAAAGGATCAAATATCTCTATTGAACATGCGTCCGGGATATAACGATAATAGCTACTGCGCATGCGTGGTAACTATTTTACGTAATCTATGTATCATTTTGTGTTATATGTGAATTAGTTAGCACGCATGCATAGTAGCTATTATCGTTATATCCTGGACACATGTGCAATACATCCGGGGTTGTGACTCCAGCCCTAAATATTTAGGGTGCAGCAAAATACTTAATAGCCTTTTATTTGTGCATAAGTTATGGCTTGCGTTAATATGACTTAGTCTATAATTACATGTTGGATTAGCCTTGCCTACCACCAATATGGGTATCAATAATTGGTAATTGGGAATCCCGCCCACTTTGTGTTGGCCCCACCTACAGTTGATTGGGCCCCGCCCCCGAGGCCACTTTAAGGTTTTTTTTTCCAGGGCCACTTTAATTTCCCAATCCGCCCCTGACAGGGATTCACTTATTTCCCACTCAGAGACACAACCCAATTCACCGGTACCAATGCTGTGACTGTGGGGTACTACATAGCAAGGTGATCAGAACCCCCTTCTCTTCTTTCTTTGATATTCTGCATTTACCAACCACAACAAAACAGGTAGTTTAGTCATTAGCACAACTACCCAATTCATATAGAAGGAGTTTACCTAGAACTTCTGAGTGGAAATAATTTTCTTTTTCATTCAACATATTATTATTATTTTATATTTATTTATTTTTATATTTTATATTTTATTTTCAAGAAAATGGATACATAAAAAATATCAACAGTCAGGCCGAAAAAACATTCACATGAGAGTATCAAAATCCACCATACAGGAATTGAAATATGATTTTAATAATGCAGTAATAATATGTAAATTATGAAAAGTACAAAAGTATGCATTTTTATCTTCATAGTATAATAAAAAACAGCAGTTTTTATAGTATTAAAGGCAATTAGACCAAGAGAATACAAAGATATTTGAGAAAAAGAGAGCATGAAAGGAAGGAAAAGAGAAATAGGGAGAACATAAAGTAAAGAGATAGGGAGTCACCTTTTAGAGAGAAATATATAAAAGAGGAAAGAGAGAATAAGCAGAGTATAAGTCAGGCAAACACTTTGATGTAAAAATGTTGGCAAAGGGACATTAAAGTGAATTTTGTAAATGTACCATATATTTGGGAGCACCATATGAAAGGTTGGAGTGTCTGATTGATGCCAATTAGCAGCTATGAGACACGTAGAAGATACCATTAATTGCATTAGCTTAGTCTGATGCCGCAAAGCCCCAAGAATCCTAAGTGGAAGTAAAGGATGTTTAGAAGAAAAAGGAATATGCTGACCATACAATGAGACGATTACTGATCCCATCAGGGGGTGTCCTGGCTTTGTTCGATCCCAGTCTCTACTACACCCTACACTAGCTGCACTGCAGATCTATGAATTGCTGCACTGACACCTTTGAAGTATACTTCAGAGGTGTCAGTACAGCATTATACATAGATCTGCAGAAGTGGGCAGTATATACTGTATATATAGGGAGCCTTTCAGTTAGCTAATTGCCTCCCTTAAATATTGGGCACTAGTGCCCGATATAAATCAGACTGGTTTAAAAATCCAATAATTGTACCAGAGTGTTTCTGGTGCATTTATTGGATGTTTTAAAAATTGATCCTGGCCACTAGGTAACTAGCGATTATCTGCCCGATCCATAATTGTAGGATTGGGAAGATAATCGCTCTAGTGTATGCCCAGCTTAATAGTGGTAATCATCCTCAAGCAAAGCCCACATCACTGTTGTTAATATCATCATGGCACAATGTTAGCTGACCCCACTGGAATCCACTCTGTGATTGCTATCTGTGGCAAACATGTTCATCACAAAACGAGTAGTCCCCTCTTTCTGAATACATGGGTGGGCAGTTTAAGTACAAGATTGCTCATTTTTGCAAGGGTCTCCAAATTAATTAAAAGGTTGTCTGAAGTGATAATTTGTACATGAGTCATATTTAATGGTGTCACTATATGTGGAGATGTGTTTTAAACTAGACCTGATGTCATAATCTCTCACTGTGGTGGTCTTGATTTCCCATCACCGGTGATTGCAAACTCCTGTCAAAGCAAATAAAGAACTTGACAGTGCCTCCAGCTTCTTTTGCATCAGCTTAATTAAAGGAATGAGCTGACTCATTATGGCTGCATCTAAACTCACTGCATTGGTCACAATTTCAAACTGTTTCAACATCTTACAAAAATCCAAGAATATTCTTCAGTGTACTACAGTAAGGTAACATCCTCCTTTCCCTGTCTCATGGCTTGACATGGACATCTGGATGGCTCGTTGTTGTTTTTCCAGTCACTGAAGCATATAAAGGGTGGAATTCAACCTGTTTACTACCTCTTGCTTCAGTGGGTGGCATGGAAAATTTAACTTTTTTTACAGCTGCTGCAAAGTTCTACGCACAGAACATAGTACAGGTGTGCCCAGATAAAACTTCCCAAAAACAAAGGAAAGCCTACTATGCTGGGAGGGCCCACCTGCTGGAAAAATATGTACAGGGTTTTAGAAATAATTAAAACTTAGTTTACCATTTAGCAGCTACCGGCTTCCTGCAGAGATCAGACAATGGATTTGATGTCACCCATTCAATTTCCTACAGAAAGAGCACATGACTCATCCTGCTCCATTATCTGATCTCTGCAGGAAGCAGCAGCTGCAAATTAGTAAATAAACAAAGTTTTAATGATTTACTAATGGGTTTCAATATAGCTTCACCTCCATGTTGCTAAATAAGCATCGTGGCAGATAACTTTTTCTGGGCCCAGCTCTATGTGCTCAAATTTACCCTCTGAAAAAGGGATATATTACATCATATATTAAATAAATCTAAAAGACTGTGTGCTCACTAAATCTTGTGAAGTCTTAAAAAGTTATAAGAAAACCTCAAAAAATATACATAAATGTCCTATAAATGTCCTTATAGGCGGCATATGGATAAATGAAGATCTTTTACAACCAAAAGTTCATCCATATAACCAAATTCATAAAATTCAAGGTAATTAATCTACAATCCCTCAGGTAAATAAGTGAACCAACACTGCGGGGAAAAGAAACAAATATCAGTAAATCCAGAAATAAACATCATAGACCCTATAAAAGGGGGACCTCTAGTGACCGAATGGTCTTTAGCAGCGGCACACCCGAACAGGAAGCAGGAGGAAGTCCCGTCGAGAGCCAGAAGAGGCCGAAGAAGATCTTCAATCAACGGAGCAGCCTCTTTAATCAAATGGAGCAACATTCTTAAGATGAGAAGATCTTCTAGCAATTTTACAAGGACAGCTTGAAAGACGTCCGGAACTACTAGCAAGTCATCCCAAGACAGATGACTACAAAACGGTGAGTCAATATTTTACTTTCGTTTTTTATACACATTTACACTATACATTTGCCTTAAGTTTAGTTAGTACAGTTTGGCCACCATAATAGTTAGATAAAACAAACAGGGACACATTTATTACATTGTTTAAATGTTTAGAAATGTATTGTTTGTTCATGTAGAATTTTTCTGTTTATTGTGGAAACTGTTTATTTTTTGATACATTACTCAGCATCATTTTGTTCCTTATCAGGCTGACGCTTATAGTACTATAATGCTCAGCATGGCCACAAACACATGGCCATGCTGTGCCTTATAGTACAATATGCATCTGCATGATAAGGGATAGAATGATGGTTTGCCGATTTTTAAATGGACAATTGCCGTTCTTTTATACATAAAAGCATGGCGATTTTCACATTTAAAAATCGCAACATAGTAAATGCCACGATAAAAAAAAAATTGTGGTAAAAGCGTTGCGATTTCTGGCAATGCATAATCGCATTTAATAAATGAGGCCCTTAGTGATAAATAATAATTAAAGAGTGAAGCGATATGTATATCTCTGTAAGCCCACAGTTTAAAGCAAAGCTATTTTAATAATTGTCAGTTTGCGTAAATAGGACACTTCAGTTAAATCAAGTGGCACAGTGTTCAATAATATATGTGTCCTTTAGTTAACAATGCGATGAGGATCATCTAAAGTGGTTCCTTTTCCAAATATTTCCATACAATGAAATAAATCCAATTTCATCCAACACCCTTCTGAAAATAACTTCTTTTGAGATACGAGGTTGTACATATCAACTTCGCAGGCTGTATATGAATGGTAGCACCATAACTAGGTTTATTTCTCATTCTTAGTTTCTCTTCTTTTAGGCACAACTTCCAAAGGAAACCTCACATTAGAGATCACTGCTTTTCTTTCATGTAGAAAATATTTCATAATTGTCATGCAGAGGTTGCCCCCACCTTGAAACACAAAAAGGAATAGTGGTACTTACCAATATTTGGTGTGTACCACTCAAAGGGATATATTTACTAAGGCCGATTTTGCTAAAATCAACCAAAGTCCCGGGACTTTGCTGCCGATTATGCAATCGCCGTGTTCACTAAAGGTAAAGTCCCAGGACATTAGCCTTTAGCAAAATCGACAAGGCAAACATCGCTGGACAAAAATCGCCCAGCTGTTTGCCTTGTAAAACATAGGGGTCGCCGGATTCACTAAAGTCGATTTTTCAAAATCGCCTTTAGTTCGCCGTGAAAGCCCCCACCAAAAAAATGCCTTCTGTGTGTGGCGCTTTTGTTGAAAGCGACATACACTTTCGCTGAAAAACACATCAATATAATTGACGTGTTTTTCTCTGTAAAAATGACAAGCGCATCATGCTTGTAACCCTTAGCATGCCTGCGCTGATAGAACTACAAGGCATAGTAGTAATATCAGCGTCAGCATGTGAAGGGTTATAAGCATGCTGCGCTGTGCCTGCTGTTATTATAAAAAAAACTGTTAAACACACAATAATTACATTATCACACATTACTTATTAAAAAATACATTCCCAATACAGTATGTATCCCCCCTTAAATGTTAAAACTAAACAGGTGGCCACTCTGCATAATAAAAGCCTATGTGGCCTGTGTTGTGTGTTTAAAAAATAAATAAATAAAAAATATTTTGGACTCACCGTTCTGCAGTCATCTATCTTGGGATGACGTGCATGGAGTCTTGATGATCTTCTTGAAGTCCGGCCAAAGTTGATAGCAGACCGGTCCAGTTGATTGCAGAAGTCTTGAGAGTTGATTGGATTTCCAGTGTTCATCCTGTTGCCACGATGACAGCTTCCTTCCACGTCATCGGTGCTGATGGTAATGAACTTTCGGACGCTAAAAGTCCCCTTTTATAGTTTTAATGATGTAGGGGGACCTCTAGTGTCTGACGTCAGACCTTGAAAAATCGATGCTTATACACGGCGATTTACAGCCAAAAGCATCGCTTAGTGAATACAGCGATTTAAAAAAAAAAAATGCTATAAAATCACGGCGATGGCTGCCGATTAATAATCGCCAGCCAAAAGCGACTTTTATAACTATACCCCAAAGAAACCAAGTCAGATAAGAGGAGTGTTTGACTTAAGCACCAAATTCAATGGTGTCTCCCTAAATGATTTCCTCATAACAGGTCCAGATGTCACACATATTTGGCAACAGCCCTTCTCCTGCAGTAGTAATCTATAGACTCAGATGTTATACCCAGGATGATGAAACATGATATGGTTCTGACATAACAGAACTTGTAGAGAAAGACTTCTATGTGGACAACTGTCAATCATTTCTCCCCACTAATGAAATAGCAATCAATCTCCTTAAAAGGGTTCAGGAAATGCTTGCCTGTTCAACCTCAGACTCCACAAAATAGATTACAACAGCAATAATGTAATGAAAGCCTTTCCTTCCCAAATTCATAGTGCTGGCTTAAGAGATCTGGGGCCAGATTTACTAAGCTGCAGAAAAGGAAAAGTGCAGATGTTTCCCACAGCTACCAATCAAATTCTAGCTGACATGTTCTGGTATGTAATAGGAAAGTGAGAGCTAGAATCTTATTGGTGGCTATGGGAAACATCTCCACTCTTCCTTTCCCACAGCTTAGTGAATCTGGCCCCTGGACTTGGGACTTACAATCTGACACTCTTACCTTCCAAGTACTGTAGACAGAGGAGGCTTTTCCACCATAAACAGCCTGTATGATCCTTTAAGATTTGCAGCTCCTGTCACTCTCAAAGGTAAAGCCCTCCTCAGAGATCTAACACATGGGACATCTGACAAGGATACTCCTTTGCCTCCAGACAAAAGTAAGCTTTGGGAAGAGTGGGAGGACACTCTTACTGCCCTTTCTGATTTCTATGTTAGTCGTCCTTACTCTATTGTGCCTTCTACAGAGATACAAAGACAGAAACTCTGCACATTGTCTGAAGCCTCTGTTAGGGCTATAGCTGTTGTTGCCTATCTTAAGATAATGGACACTAAAAGATAATGGATCTGATTCACACTTAAGAATCAGCTGAAACTCTATGAGTAATTTTAGGAATGGATAGACTGCCCAGCATGCCCAGAACACAAAGTTATGCATGAGATCCAGATGTTACGCACAGAAATCCATTAAGCACGGACTTCAACTACGTTCTTAGTCAAATAAGTAAGAAGGGGCTTGCCAGTCCTCAATAATGAGGAAGTTAAGAATAGTGGGCGGGGAGAGGCATTTAAATGATGCAATAAGGGAGCGGTTTGTACACATGTACTTGAACAACCTAAGCACAGAGAGTTAAGGTAGCCATACGGATGCTATGGAAGCGTCATGGGAGTTGCCTGGCGACTTATCTGTGAATCCGGTCAATGCCACATTGAATTCGTTATGGGCAAACCAAAACTAGCTCCATACCCTGAGCACACTATACCCTGATTGGAACTTTGCACTGCTGTACTAGCCTTTGAGTTAGCTGAGCTTATAACATCAAAAATAAACACTGACTCACTAAATGAATTTTATTCTGCAGATCAGAAGATTTACCTATACAAACCAATGGCACTATGTACCCAATGACCACATCCCTGCAGACTATGCTACAAGAGCAGTTTTAGCCCATCACCTCAACGACACTACATGGCTCACCGGACCAGCTTTCTTGCAAGGAGGGCGGGAGGGAGTATGTTAATTTTACAGTGTGGGTGGGAATATGGACTTTCAAGCGGATCAGGCGGTTGTACGGAACGCTGATCAGCTCATGTGACTTAAGGCTGCCTCTTCCCCTCTTCTGTGCGGACTATAAGACTTCTGCATGCTTTCCTTATGGATCTTGTCCTGTATGTTTAACTTGCTTTCTGTTATCTGTTTATTCTTACCCTTTGTCATCCCTTCAGGACACTGGAAGAACCCACTTCAAAGTGATCTGGATTTGCTGCCTAAGCGTTCCCATGAGAATCATAGACAATGTCATGTTACCTAATATCATACAATGTAACTATGTGTGTATAAAATGCTTCCATTTTGGAATAATTCAGCCTCCGCAAGGGGGGGGCATACCACCAATCATACATAGGAGATGCACAATGGTGTGTTATCCAGAATGGTAATTGTATAGTAAGGGCATTCCAAAGCCCTTCCATATGATCTATCATTGTGTATATGCGCTTCCGCATGCAGAATATTTAAGGTAGGAATCTTAATGAGAAAGGACCATACGTGCAGCGGAAGTGCAGGGGGTGTGCATTCCCCTCACAGGTATGGAAGTGTGGATCGCAAATTGCGTATGTTAGTCTCCACAATGGTATATTATAGGCCTGGCATTAGCATGTGTGGTATATTATGGGACTGGGATTAGCACATACTATGATATATTTATATATTTAGATATATATAAAATATGTGCTGTATATTAGGTGTCTAGGTATGGTACTCTATATACATAACATATTACAAGTCTAAAATGACACATTCTATAATGTATATATTGTGCCATTGCCAGTGTTAATTAATTAGGTTTTGTGCTTATTAAAGGTAAAACCTCGTACTACAAAAGTAAGTAGACCTTGCCTTAAATAACATTTTTGAAATTCTGAATAGCTATGACTTTGCAAACCTAACACTGGAAGCATGTACACCCTAGCTGCAGCTCTGCTATGAAAATACATTGTGTATTATTATTTTTTTATATTGCATTTACTAAGCTACATGGATTTAAATGTTTAATCCATTATGTACCCTCATGAGAACACTAGTTATAAATCAGCACACTACTTATTTGTACTAGTCAATTTACTTCTCTGGCATTATTATATTTACGCAGATAAATTTTTTCCCATTTGACATCTATATCAGCTGTATGGAAACAGTAAACATGTGGCTTTAAACTAGTGTTTCTTACCTGTGTATTGTAAAAATGTTATCCTACTTAAAGTTTGTTTCATACTGGGTATGGTTGAGTTACTTTATTATGTGGGAAGCTGGATGTCAGCTGCACACACTAAGTTATAACCCAATGCTCCACCACGTTCCCCTGGGCTACTTCAAGTGATGAAAACCATTGATTTGTACCATTACGCACATAACCTGCCAGCTATTCCCTCTATTCTTCAATCCCCAGCGGTGCATTCAAGAAGGGAAACCAGTAATTTCAGTTATCAGAAGCAGATACAGGAGAAGTAGCTGGTAATATACAATTCTGGCATCCCGTCAATGGGGTTATTTTCTGCCTGGGAAGGCTATCATTTTATTTTGCTAGGGGTGCTGCTCAGAGCTGTTTTGCTTCTCTCTGACTTAGAGATGACAGAATGAGGAACATTTTCTGGTTTGTTTTGTACCAGATACCTTGGGCGTAATAATAATGGTTTTTTTTTTAACATAATGCTATATGTGGAGATCAGAAAAGAATCTTCAAAACAATAGACATATTTCTATATATAAACTCAATACAAACAGTAATTTAATTTAAAGTCTTCCAAACAGACTTGAAGTGCCTTTTAGCAATGATAAAACTGAATTAATTTTTTCTGTAATTTTACAGTGATTCATTTTACTGCAGAATAAGCCCGTTTTGTCCTGTGCCACATATTAAGCTACTATACAAAAACAAGAGGGAAATAAGGGAAAAATCACTAGCGCTTGTGGTTTGTATTAGAATTAGCCATCGTTTCTGAGGTGCCCAGTAAGGTGTTTTTTTTCTGGTCTTGAGGTATTATGATACCTTTTAAGTTTTCATTCAATATCTAACACCCCACCTATAAATGAAATGATAACTCTTTATTTTAGGAGATTGAGAAAACATCTTGCTAAGAAGGCAATTTAACTTTCAGTTAACTTATTCCTTGTTTTTCCTGTTTCTGCTGTATTTCTTACACCATTTTTTTCCCTATATTTTTCTACTTTGTTCTGAAAGTTTTGCCTTTAGCACCTTTATTTAATCTATTTCATCTAATTGTCACTCATATTAGCTCTACCAAGCATATATGAACCTTATCTTTAGGCTCAGCATAAACCATTACTATGATCTCTATGGGACTAATTGTGGTAGACATTGCTTCCAAAACAGGCACCTGTGCATATGACGATAAAGGTATTGTACCCATACCTACCGCACAGCAACAGGACTGGAAAAGATACGCATCACAGTATAAGAAAGCAGCAATTCTAGAAATAATCGTCCAGATCCAGGATTCCGTTTAGCACCCTGTGTAAGGGGCTGTGCTTCCCCAGTGGGGATGGGTTTTAGTATTTATGAGCGGTTGATTGTCCTTATGGCTGCATAAGTCACACAAAAATAGAGAGGGGAGTGAGAGTTCATTCCCCTCTCTCGTGCATACTGACAGATCTTCTTACGTACGGAAAGTGTACGGGGTCTGTATCTGGTCCAAAAAGCTTAGTCTATTTTACACACTTTTCTTGCATTATTTTACTTTAAAGTTAGAATGGCACAAAATTATTGTTCTATAACAATCCGGTTTTATGCAATACTAATTATTTTTAATGGTTTGTTGTGCTCCCATTACCTAAGCAATCAGCAGGCAATGATGGTCAGAGACTATCACCTTGGTTACTGGCTCAGGAAGTGTCTGTTTATAGTGATTTCTGGTCCACAGGCAGCATGTTTAAAAATCCACCCTGTCCCTGTAGTTCTGTGGATCTCCAGAGGGGTCATTAGTGTTCTGAGGTGCTTTGTGCTGGATCTTGAGCCAGGTGTCTGGGATTACGTTGCTCATTCTCCTAGACTCATGTCAGCTGCAGTTCAGGCATAGGAGCCAGTCTGCCCTAAATAAAGGGTTACCACCCATGCAGGATTGCTCCAGACAGTCTGGAAATTGAGACCGGAGACCGGTGTCCGGAGTCCAGAGAGGTCCCATTCCCGGACTATACAATGTCCAGGAATAATACTTTTTCTAGAGTTACATTAAATTTCCACAGTGCTGAAATTTTATGTAACTATAGAAATAATATTCCCGGACACTGTATTGATTGACGTACTGAGTGCCCAAGTACTGTGTATGTGTTGCTATGATGCCGTTATCAGCAGAGGCGCTGCAAGGATGGAGGGTGAGGAAGAAGAAAGGGAAAGACCACAAACATGTAAGAGATTTATAAAAGTGTTAAAGTGTGGTTATAGTATG